>CABFVZ010001644.1:130256-146103 GCA_902151445.1 Timema monikensis | reverse complement strand
CCCCCCCCCCCCCCCCTTCCGTCAATCCTTACGAAAGCCCAACCTTTGTCTTGACGCGACAGCACTTTCTCTGGAAAGACATTTTTACCTATTTTGCTATAAAATGCTAAATTATGCCACAAAACGCTAAATTTCCAATAATTAATGCTAAAAAAAAAACTTAAAATTAATGCTATTTTACCTTATATCTAGTCATGAGGAAATGTTGAAGGAAGAAAAGTGTGAAGTTACTGTGGATTTACAAGTTCACCCGAAAAACAAGGGAAGAACAGAAATGTTGTCACGTGACTAGCTCTAAGACAATCACAAGATTTCAAACATTATCGGCGTTGTTCCGCTTTTTCTTGGACGATTATAATATTTTTCCCCACTCATCAAAAATATGCGATAGTTTTTTTTATATATAAGGTTTACTATTATATTTAATTATTTTCATTTGTTTTTGTAGCACCGCATTTTACTACACGTTCAGGTTATACGCTTATGTACTAACTAAGCTTTGCGTAAGGAGAGAAAGTGGTGAGCAATCNTAAACCAAACCAGGATTCGAACCTCTATCTCTGCAGTCCATTCTATTGCGAGAGTTGCGCCTAACTCTTAAGACCACGTAACCAAAGAAGCGGATAAAGAGAGAAAAATATTATTAAAACTCATTGGTTGGTCGAATACCCTTTGAAATTTCTCGCAAACATTTGTCTAGTGGTTTATTTATAAAGGTATCTTTGTTCACGGAATAGAAATAACAAAGCAATAGATTTATCTGATTGCCAAACCCTTCCTTAACCTCTGACAAGACATCTTGTGAATGTGGGGAAAGCCAGGCCTCCGCCGTGGTTTCGGATTCCACGTTAAACTGTAGGTCCTTCATTTCATCTCACAATCACCCTACCATTTACACATTAGCGTAAGTGCGTATAACCCGATTGGGTAGTAAGACGCGGTGCTAATAATAATAATAATAAACAAAGCAATAACGTAATTCATGGTCGCTATAATCCCAGTCTTTAGAAGGAAACTGTTAAGGAGGGGTTTGGTTTATGGAGAAACAGGGTTGAAAGGGTAAAGGGGGGGACTGGTGGCTGGCTACATAACCAGTGTTACTATTTCATTCTACTCCTCTTTACAACGTTCCATATTTAATTCTAGGTCACAAGACAAATAATATACCCAGACACTCGACTTACAGGTTAAAATGGTTGCGTTCCTTTTGGAAACTTGAGTCCTTCACCACTAGGATCGCTTCATTCAGTACTCACATCAGCGAGACTAGCGAATCCCAGTGTTCAAGGAGTAAAGCTAAAAAAAAAGGAGCGCAGTGAAACCCCCGTAAGGTTGAGACTCTAGTTTATTTCTTGTCTGTGGCCGTGGTCTTCCCACACGAGCGATAAATGTCTTGCTAAAGGCCGTTTTACACGTAACAGTCTGCACCGCTGTTTTCTGACATTGTTTTACAGCGCTGTAAGATTATCGTGTAATATAAATAAATGAACAGTGCGAGTATCAGAAAGATGGTATCGCGAACATCAAACGAGTTTAGTAATTCCTGATCACACGACTGCTTTCTGCGCTAATTTCTTGAATGTTATAGCGCGCATGCGCAAACACGAGACAAACAAAGGTACCAGTGGATCGCCATCTTCTTGTTCACAGGCGTGTGTTTATATTTTCTAGTGTGTGGTCTAGTATCTTGTGACCGAGTCACAACATGGAAAGAAAAAGATTGAATGGACTCACCAACTCTGCCTCCATTTGGCTGTTCTACGAGGACACACACAAACACATCGTCTCACCACCCAGATTGTTTTCAACTGAAACGAGTAACCGTCAGCAAAGCCACGCCTCCAGCCTGCCCCACCCCAAGAAAGAATAAATAAAAGACGATCTACATGCGTGGACCCGTGCGCGCCTAGTGACAGTGCTCTGAAGTTAACGGCCGGTCGAGCGACGCGAGATTTGAAATCTCGTCCTGAACATCTGAGAATCTTCCCGAACAGTGTACTCCCCTTCCCCCTTTCTCCTATCTTGCTTCCCGCGCTCTGAGACCACGTGACGCTACCTTGGTTGTATATAATGGCAGGACTCTAGTGCCATGACACACATTTCTCCGCATTCTCTAGGTGAGGCACTTGGTGTCAATTTTAGATTTAATTTACTTGTATCAAAATTCTGTTTTGAGTAACGATGAATTCTAAATTACGTTTTGGTCGATATTTATTTACAATTTAACTTTATTTATTATATATTGGAACTGCGACTTTTTGTAGAGGTCATGGCAGCGCAGTTTGAATTTAGGGATATTATTATTAAGATTGACGTATCTCATCCGCTTCACGGATTGTTTTGGGGCTATTTACTCCGCCATGTTTGATGTGCGGAATGTTTGGTTATATCGTACCTTTTGAGTATTTGGGTAAAATATTGTAACGATCAATGTTACTGTCATTATTGGGGGGTTGAATTTCCATTGATCCAAACTTTGTTGGTTAAACCTGGGGTCGCGAACCCACGCTATTAGTGTATTAGTATTGTTAATTGCAAGGTTATTCAATTTTAAGAATGCATCTATATAATGGATCTTGGTTTCATTTCTTGAGCTTTAGAATAGCTGTGATGGTAACCTTTTTTGGGGACTCTCTTTTTCATAAGTTATTGGGGAGTCACCGATGGCGAATTGTCTATGTCTAATGTTTATTGTTAGTGTGCGGGTTATTGTTCCTATATTCATTCTTTATCATTATACTTTACGAATTTGTATGGAGGTCAATTTAAATGTTTGTTTATGCTGTGGGTACCTACGGCGGCCATCTTATTGCTTGGGGTCGTACCCCATATCTTTGTTTGTATATGAGTTATAAAGGCCTCAATTTGCCTACGCCTAACTCCGGGCTTGTCCCACTCTTTTCTCATCGAGTATTGTTATTGTTATTATTGAAAATAAATAAAACTCTCTTGTGACCAACCTGACCTTTATTTGGTATATAAATAAAAGGGGGGTTACAATCTCAGTACTTTATGACAAATGTAACAAACTACAGCAAACAGTTTTTGACTAAATTGATTTATTGAATTGTACCAAACAATGCCATGTTTGTGGAGAATTAAAAAGGTGATAAATACATTGGTCATTTTGAGTAAAGAGAAGGCTTTGCAGGAAATGGTAGCATAAGTTCATGGAGGTGGACAAAGACACAATAAATAGATCAGTAACCAAGAAAATGAACTCATTACAAGCCTCCTGGAGCAAAGAAAAAGAAAAAAACCTTTCTTTCCATTGAGCTGCGAGATGATAATTTGTCAGAAGGCAGCGTGTGTGTGATATGTATCGCTCAGATTTGTCGGTTCGCAGCGCTGCAACCTGATGCGCGTAATACGGGCCTTGGATATGATGTAGCACTATGCAACGGGCTTTTATGGAACTATTTGTCTAATCTTGCAAGCGGCAGGGTCTTAAGGATTTACTGATTTGGAGCCCACGATTTACCAATAGTAGTCCTTGATACATACAACTCTAGTGTGATTAATAATTCATAGGGTGACCTGGCGGTCTAGGGGTAAGTTGTCAGACTTCTGTGCTGGGGGGTCCGGGGTTCAATCCTCAGTCCCGGCACAGATTTATCTGATTGCCAAACCCCTTCCTTCACATTTGACAAGACGTGTATTAATCACAACTTGTGAATGTGTGGAATGACAGGTCTCCACCGTGGTTCGGATCCTACGCTAAACTGTATGTCCTCAATTTCATCTCACAATCACTCTACCATTACACATTAGCGTAAGTGCGTAAACCTCGAACGGGTAATAAGACGCGATGCTCATAGTAATAAAAATAATAATAATTCATAGGCAAAAAAAAATATTATAGTAAGTCATGATTTTATAAATCTTTTAACGCTATTATTTTCTTAGAATTAGAGATAAAACAATTTAATCATCCGTGAAGCAAAATGATCAATAAGGTTTAGTGTAATTTGGTTCGATTCCAGTGAGTATCTAATAATATTATTACTTTTGTACAACCGCTTAACGCATCTGGAGGCGTAATGCTACGTGTATTTTTATATGAGAAAAAAAAATGCGCAGGATGTTAAAGGTGCACTTTCCAAATACACCTATTATATCCGCACACAACTTATAAACTAACTTAACCTATAAAAGCACTAAACACTCAAGATGTAGCAAATATATACAGTTTTTACATGTATTATTTTTTTTCAATCCCGATGTTTGTGGACGCATTATTGTCAACGTCAGAATTATTTACTGCCAATTATTTCACGTTTTTCTAAATAAATAAAATAAATCACATTTAATTAATTTTAGAGACCCACAATAAATGTGTTCTCAGTCCGGATTTTTCTAATTTTACCCAAGGAATAGCATATTTACACTAATGAGGTATGGATGAAAAATGAGTAAATGTAACAGCATTTTCACTGGAGAGCAAAGGGAGAAATCACTTAGATTTAAAAAAAAGTCAATACACCCAACCGAGATTCGAACCTCGATCTCAAACCACCAAAACAGATCAGACGAGTTCAACGCTCTAACCCACGTAGCCCACCGATACGATGGCCGTATGGTCTAAGGCATTACTCTCTATATACATTAGACTAGCAATGACGGGGAGATCAAGGTTCGAATCTCGGTAGAGTATTCTAAGGGTGATCCCCCCCCCAAAGATGATTTTCAATTCTTCAACCACGCAAAATAACCTTTCTAACCCCTAAAACCATTAACGTAAGTGCGTTTAACCCGAACGGGTAGTAAGACGCGGTGATAAAAAAAATACTGGGTGAACCTGGCTTAAGCGCGGCTTCCTCCATATTATTATTATTATTATTATTTTTAGCACCGCGTCTTACTACCCGTTCAGGTTGTACACACTTACGCTAATGTGTAATGGTAGGGTGATTGTTGAGATGAAATGGAGGACCTACAGTTTAACGTGGGATCCGAACCACGGTGGAGGCCTGGCATTCCCCAAATTCACAAGATGTCTTGTCATAGGTGAAGGAAGGGTTTGGAAATCAGATAAGTCTGTGCCGGGACCAAGGATTGAACCCCGACCGCCAGCACAGAAGTCCGACACCTTACCCCTAGACCACCAGGTCACCTTCCTCCACATCGTTAGACTATAAATTCCCTCCTGGAAAAATTTCCCACAGAAGTGAAGTGAACCGTGTAATGAGGGCAGTGCCCGTCCGTTGGAGCGGTACACGGTCCTTGGAAGGGTAGAGGGTTGTGAGAGGTGGGGAGGGGGTAGAGAAGAGAGAGGAGAGTCCCCAAGAAGGGATGCTAACGAGTAACGACAAACTCACGTAAACCCCTTCCCTCTCGCTTTCCACATGAGGCATGGCTCGGATTACCTGGTTCGTTTCCTCTACCTCACAACCCCTTTTTTTCCTGAGGTAATTCCCGTTACAAGCTAACTAATAAGACCTTCTACATCCCTTAACCACGCACCCCCACAAAGTAATTAAACAAGCCTACGTAACATAACCTAATTTGGTTTTCAAGAACTGGCCACGGTGATCTTGGGGTAACGTGCTCACCTCAGTAGCCGAGGTTCGTGGTTTCAAACCCAGCTGAGGTCGATGGATTTTTCTTGAGCTATACAAATTTAGTAGCACAACTTCCTTCGGGGTGTGAGGGAGGGGGGAGAAGTAAAGCCATTGGTCCCATGTCAATTGTGGCATGTAAAATAACCCTGGAACGTATAGGAAAATACCTCTCCCAGCAAAATTGGTAGTACCTTTCACTCTCGCTCATAGGAATTCTCGTGTTCTGATATAAATCAGACACTTCATAGAGTGCACGTTAAATATCTCAAATAAATTAAAAGTAAAATAAGATATTACTTTGATAACAACAACCAAAAAAAGCCTCTTTTAATGGTCTAACGTGCTACTCTCACAATATACTAGACTGCCAATGACGCGAAGATCGAGGTTCGAGTCTCGGTCGGGTGTACAGAGATATATTTTTTTTTACAAAATGGTCTTCCACTCTCCCTCCACAGAAATGCGGGTAAACTTCCTTTAAATATAACATTCCTTATCCCTAAAACAAAAGCGTAATTAGTAGGGTCTAGTGTCAGACTTCTGTGCTGGGGGGTCCGAGGTTCAATCCTCGGTCCCGGTACAGATTTATCTGATTGCCAAACCCTTCCTTCACCTCTGTACAAGACATCTTGTGAATGTGAGGAATGCCAGGCCTCCACCGTGGTTCGGATCCCACGTTAAACTGTAGGTCCTCCATTTCATCTCACTATTACCCTACCGTTACACATTAGCTTAAGTGCGTATAATCCGAACGGGTAGTAAGACGCGGTGATAATAGTAATAGTAATAATAATAATAATAATAATAATGTCTACATATATGTATAACCCGAACGGGTAGTAAGACAGGGTGCTTTTTTAAAAAAAACTAATGAATGTAAACATTAATGTGTGTCATATTCGTTCACATTGAAATCATTTTAAGATTTGAAAAAATATTAATTCGATTAGAAAACAAAACAAGGCCTTCTCTCATTTTAAAAAAAAAACTTACTATAAAAAAATCTCTAGTTCTAGGATTGTAAATCAAATAAAAACCCTCATAACAAAATCCATTTGTGGTTCTAGATTGTTTTCAATTTGCTTCCCAGCGAAAGGCACAGAGATGACACACTTTGGAGGGGGGGAAGTGGGGGAAATATAGCGAGAGATTTTTTCCGCACAAGAGCAGCCGGATCTATATTATCACCAAAATCCATTATCCTCGACATCGTTCGTCGAAATAGGGGTGGGTGTGAGAATAAAGAGAGGGAGGGTAGGACGGAAATGAAAGCGATGATGAAGAATAAAGTAATAGATGAGTTAGCGGGGAAGGAGGGGGGAATTAAACACTGGGCGTCCCTAATTAAGTCCACGCGACTTCCGGTTTTAACTTGGAAATATCTCTTTTTGCCCAGTAATAGATTTTATACTATGTGAAAAATGAGTTCGTTTCAACAGCCATGGTTGCAGAGATATTACCAATCATATGTTGCGTTTAGGTTAAATATTGACAAAACCTTTAACAAACAGTGCACGAGTTTGTTGTTTTTTGTAATGAACACAAAACTATTTTCTATGACCCTATACATATATAGACCTGTAAAAATAGTTTTAAGGTTGACATCTCTGAAAAGACCACATATTTATGTTGATCCCTAAGAGCTAAATGTCCGGGAAACAAAACGTAACTGTTATAGGAGCGTAGAATGGATCTTTGTGAATAGAATGACGTCATTTAATAGGGGTGTCCCAACACATTGTATTGTCATTTGTATTTTCTTCTTCCCCTGTTAGTTCTACTGCCGGCCAGCTCCATCCAGGAACGTTATAAATCTACTTGGTCTCCGGGTGTCTAAGAATTTCTGATTGAATAGTTTAGCGTCTTAAGGCCCTTGGCCTTGTCGAGTGTAAGTCTAAAACCTATTTTGTGGGATGGAAGGCAGTAGGGTGAAAGGCGTGGCTTCACAAAGTATCCTTCCGCGACAACAAGAACAGATGGATCGCGGAAACCGTAGATGGCGTTAGCTACTGGACAGGCCTTGCGGAGAAATAATACATTTGGAAATGTAAGTTTTCTCGAGAACGAGTGAAATTTTTATGTTAATATTTTTAACACCCCTTCTGAGATAATTTATCCATGTTTATTAGTTGTTACATTCTCTCATTTTTGTTAGGAAGCCGGCAGTTTTCTATTGAAAAATGTCAATTTTATCGATATTTGATCCCTGTTCAATTCTAGAGTAGGTGTGTGTATATAAAAAGTAAAGCTTAATCAACAAACTTCTATTCTTGAACAAACAGTTTCCAAAAAGAAAATTTCAAAACAATAAAAAAATCTTGAAGATAACCGTTTGTTCCCATGGCTCTGCATTTCCACGCCAAATGAAAAGGGCCAATCGCCTTAAGGTGGTATGGTAGGGATTGCGTGATAAGGGCAGTATCTTTGTAGTTTTATGGCAAATACAGGAACATAAATCAAATAAATTTCCAGTAGAAACCAAGAGCTTAATTTTCTTCACACGGTGATATCAACAGTAGTTGAATATCTGTAAAGGGTGTCCTGGAATTTAATAACAACTTATTTTATTTATTTTGCAGAAATAAATTGTTTGCTGTGAAAACAGCAAAAACACATGACCCTTCCTTATAGAAACTGTTCCCACATTTGCATTGAGAGAGAGAGGAAAACGATTTAAGGAAAAACCACTCTCAGTACATCCGACCAGGGTTCGAACCCCGACATTCCTGTTATCGGCAGCCTAGCCTAACGCAAGAGTTACGCCTTAAACCATACTGCCAACGAAGCAGGTTGTAGATATAGTTGATTCGCGAAAGAAAAAAAAAAACACGGCTCGAAAGTGTCACACGATAACTTAGAAAAAGAAATTCAATTTTCTTCAAAAGTCTCTTAAATCTTCTTACAAGAAGATTGGAAAAAGTTTTTTTTTCCGCGCACGCACGCATGAATGTGACGTATTAAAGAGCTGTGACGTACATAGGTGGGGTGGGCCTGGAAACTGATTAATGAATAGATAAATCTACAACTAATATCTCACATCTTTCCATGCCTCAAAAAATTATCCGCAGATGTAAGTATAGGATTACTAATACTATATTTTTTGTACAAGTCTTTGGTTTTGTATATTTTCTAATACAGTGTAATAACCCTGCCTTAGATTGGGATGTTTGTTTAAAACTAACATAACAATTTTGAAACGAAGCGAGTGAAAGAACTGGTCTAGATTACTTATTGCGATGGATTAGTAAACATTAGGAAAGAATGCTGACAACGCATAACAACTTATCCCCGTTGTGCTCAGCATTCGGGGCCGATTTGCAGTATAAAGGGTTCTGTTTAAGAATTATCGAGGCTGACACAATAATATCTATTCAAAGGGGGGGGGAGTCACTCTGCCCACTTTCGGGGCCATGGGTATTATAGAATTGGGTACTTGTGCTAGAGGGCTACCGTCATGCCCAGGGCACCGGGTTCGAATCTGTAAGGGGTGTCAGTTAAGCCAGTAGTTAGGCATTACTTTCCAAGCAGCTTCTCTCACGAGCTCCTCTTTTCGTAACATCATTTTAACATAACATTTTTTTAAGCAATTCGTAGTGCTATTAATAAAACCCTAAAAATCAAAACCTTCAGTATAAATTTGAACCCAACCATCTATCTTGCCACAGTCATTACCCTTTTCCGCAAGCTATTCTAACAGATTAGGCCCAAAGGAAATGGGGTGGTCACAATACAATACTACTCGTTTCAGTGGCCGAATGGTCTATGGCGTCACTCTCATGTTGAACTGGCCTGCTGATAATTGGAATATCGATTCTACTTAGCGTAGTGTTTCCTAAATGGTTTCTCATTCCCCTTCCACGCAAATTCAGGTATATTAACTCTAAAAAGTGTCCTTCCACATTAGAATAGTTATCATAAATTCGTATAGTCTGAACAGATATTAGAACGCGGTGATAAAAAACAAACATTTATATTGTTTTTTTTTTACTAGATGATTTTAAATATACAACTCAGGAAACCAAGGATCTATTGCTGATTGGACCGACAAATATTGTTAATATATGTTTACGGGTTTATCATTTTGAGGTAGGTCTAGTTGTGTAGTATTAGACGTACTACCCTAGGTTAAGTGAGTTTGTAAGTCCTGCTATTAAATTAGGAGCTAGGGCTAGGTATGTATTATAAAACGTAGGTTAAGCTAGTTTGTAAATCGTGTGTTTATAACATAAGAAGTTGAATCAGAAAGTGTAGGTTTATCGCCAAATATAACAGGCTTTTTTTTTTTTGCGGTGACATTTATTTTTCATGTACGTTCTGTGAGTTTTGTTATTAAATATGGCGTGTATTTTTTTTATGCTCAACTCCACTTGTGTTTTTTTTATCTGGTATATTATACGACCATGCTTATGAATAAAATGCCATAGAATTATGTAGAAGGGGAAATAGAAAGATAGATCACAATTTGGTAAACTGAGTCATGTTTTTTTTTTCTCTTTACATTTTATCGCTAACGTTTTTTCTTTCAACTAAAACGTCTCGAAAATATAATCATGTTTTTTTTATGGACTATAATCTCTAAAAAAAAATTGTATGACAAAACCGTACATTTTTTTCTGAACTGATAAAATTTTCGCCAGACACCTTAACTAAATCGGTAGCGTGTTTGTCTACTCAATTAGGGTACCGGGTTCGATTACCAGCATCGCCGAAAAATGTATCATTGGTGAAATATGGGTCTACCCTTTCACAGCGATTAACGGCTGGAGGGCTGGATGTTGTGTCTGTTCTAGATACATTATTATTATTACTAGCACCGCGTCTTACTACCCGTTCGGGTTACACGCACTTACGCTTATTTATAATGGTAGAGTGATTGTTAGATGAAAATTGATGACCTACAGTTTAACGTGGGATCCGAACCACGGTAGAGGCCTGGCATTCCACACATTCACAAGTTGTGATTAATACACGTCTTGTCAGAGGTGAAGGAAGGGTTTGGTAATCAGATAAATCTGTGCCGGGACCGAGGATTGAATCCCGGACCCCAGCACAGAAGTCTTGACACCTTACCCCCTAGACCACCAGGTGACCTTCTAGATATAAGTTAGTTTATAAGTATTTTGCTGATATATAAATTAGGTTCAGAAAGTGCAGGCTGAACACCTTAAATAAATGAAAAAAATGATATTTAATCAGTGAAATAATCTTATATAATTTTTCTCTGAAAAAAATAAGACGTTTTTATTTGATAATACAACAAAATAATAGACATCGTTTAAAAAATTTAAAAAATTTCAAAATCGATGATTTTTTTAAATGTAAATATATTCTTATTTATCATGTAAAAACAATGCCCGAATAAGTATTTTGAACAAAATCCTTATAAATATTTAATTTTCAAAAATTAAGGTTTAATTTTAAGGCTAAAATCATGATTTCTCCTCTTAACATATAGAATCTAATTTTCATAAGAAGACAGCTAAAAAAATTATTATATATAATTTAAAGATATTCATACGTCAAGTCATGTGGTATACAGATGTCACTAATGACAGATATTATTTATAGTTATAAAACAACAATAATAATATAGTTAAATATTTTTTTTAGCACCGCATCTTACTACCCGTTCGGGTTATACGCTTATGCACCAATTACGCTAATAATTTTAGGGTTGAAGAAGGTTAAATTTATAGGAAGTGTACCCGTATTTGCGTGGAGGGAGAATGAGAAGCAATATTTTTTAAACTACCCCCAGTAACACCCGACCAAGATTCGAACCTAGATCTCCCCGTCATCGGCCAGTCTAGTCCACAGCGAGAGTAGCGCGTTAGACCACGCGGCCATGGAAGCGGATTTCTACACATTTAACTACACAAATGTGATAAGGATACGACAGGTAAAATCTAGAGAAAATGTACCCGCATTTGATAAGAGTGAGGGGGGAATATATTTTTAAGGAAAAACCTCCCTAAATGCACCCTACTAGGATTTGAACTCCGAGCTCACCATATCATGGAACCAGTCATTATGAGCTTGACGTTTGATCCGCGGTACTCACCGGTGGGAACACTGGCCAAGTCCAGGCATTCTGGGGGCGGCTTTACTACCCCTCCTGTCCCTTATAACTTCACGTATCATAGTTTATGTTTGTGGACAGAGTGGATGGGTAGTAAGACGCGGAGCACAGTCAATATTTTTCATGACGCCTACTTCCCGCCTTTGGAGAATAAATGGGCCATTTCCTTAAAAGTGTTGTGAAAAATGTGGGGGGAAAATCTCAACAAGTGGTATTTTGTTACGCGTCCATTTGGATGTGTCCCAACTTTTCGTGTTTTTTTTTATCTACCCCCACCCCCTAAAATTAAGGGTAGTTTACTGAAGGACAAAAAGAGATAACATAAATTTTTCTTAAAAATCCGCTAGAACGATTTTGATTAAACTTTGTATCTGGACACTGTTGAACATTATAAACAAAATGGCGATCTTGATTTTCACATGGAGAATTTTCCAATTTTTATCATATCTTCGCAATTATTTGATACATGATAAAACTTACTAACGTAAAGTTGTAGTCCTATTAAAAATGAAAATCTTTTATTTGAAATATATTTTTATAAAACCGATGGTTTTTGAGCTATAAGCAAACTTAGTTTTTTTTATGGAGCACTATGAAATTGATTAAGATATTCTTCTTTTCTCAATGTTTCTTTAACATTGTAAAATAATTTAATTTATGCTCTTTAATGGAGTGTCTTTTCTAACAATTTTTATTATTTCGTTTCACAAATCTTACTTGTTTTTAGTAAACGTATCGATTTTAAAACGAAAGAGAGAGAGAAAATCTATGCTATGCACCGTACTTTTTATTCTATATTAATATTATTACCATGCTATTTAATAAATTCTCTTACCTGTCGGAATAAATGTATTTATTGCTAAACATAATGTCGATCAAACATCGTGTTTGACAAATATCAAATGGATATTCCAACTGGTAAAATAGTGCTGTTATACTAAAGTGTCTCCGGATAACGGAAATATTGGAAGGGCACTTAATAATATTAATTAATATACGAGGCCATCCATAAAAAGGTGCATTGATTAATTTAACGGCTAGTATACTTCATAAAATGTAACAATGGTTATCATAGACTATTCATAGAATATAGCAATGTTTATAACATTCTACAGGCTTATTAATAAAACGTAGTAATGGTTATATAATTCTATAAGATTGTTTATAAAATAAAGCCATGATTATATTATTCTACAGGCTTATTAATAAAACGTAGTAATGGTTATATTATTCTATAAGCTATTTTATAAAATACAGCCATGATTATATTATTCTATAGGCTTATTTATAAAATGTAACAATGATTCTTTTAGTTTAGTATGCCATAAATTAAAATTGTCTTCTCAGATATTTTACTGTACGGAATATTTGATAAAATGTCGCTGATAATTGCGCTGTGCCTGATAATTAACAGGCTATGGTGTAACTTATAAGCTAGGGCCTTAGTTTAATCATTCTAGATAAGCCTTTTATCTTTCAGGGTAGACGAAGGGTACAAGAAATAAAGAAAGCAGTTGTGATGTAAACACTAGTAATAGAATGATATCTAAAAATAATGTAACTAAACACACCATTACGTTTAACTATGTCATTAACAGCAAGTGTTGAGGATAATTACTGTTGGCGATAGGTTGAAATCCGTTCCTTGAATAGGTGCGGGTAAGGACGCGCGCACAATTAGNAACTCTAATTATAGTCAAAGTAGAGGCAGATGCACCAAAGGTAAAGCACTTGAGATCCCCCCTAAAAAAAATTAATTAGTGTTTAAAGGCAAATGGGGACCGAACTCTAGGTATAATGATCAGTGCGGCTGGTTACTAATATATAGGTCCCGGGTTAGATTCCCAGCAGTACTTTAGGATTTTGGGGGTTTTTTTTTTCGGAAAGGGGAAATGCCCCTATGGTCACCATAGTCTGGTTATTTAGGTTTAAGTTAGGTTTAATATTTCCCCTGGTTCCACACCAACAAAGTCAATATCATGACGTCATATCCTTGCTGGTACGACGTGTAAACAAACTCCAAGGTATACCCTGGGACCTCCATTAACCTGTAGTCCCACTTTTAAATTTTGAACTTTTTTTATGAAAAAGTTTTGTACTAATTTTGTATCTCAAAGAATAAGTTTTATGCCCGTACTAGTTTTGGATAGTTAACATATTATTATTATTAGAACCGCGTCTTACTACTCGTTCGGGTTATACGCACTTACGCTAATGTGTAATGGTAGGGTGATTGTGAGATGAAATGGAGGACCTACAGTTTAACGTGGGATCCGAACCACGGTGGAGGCCTGGCATTCCACACATTCACAAGTTGTGATTAATACACGTCTTGTCAGAGGTGAAGGAAGATTATAATTGTTTTATGGCTAACCTGACTTAATCAATACTCGTGTCAAAAAGTTCATAAAAAAAGTAATATATATATTACTTTTGAATGTATTAATACAGATTTAAAAGGTTTAACATGAAATTTTGTTTTGTATATATATATATATATATATATATATTTAATGTGATCTGGGAAAGCTATTTACACAACATATGTAAAATATAATTTTTCACTTGTATACAAAACAAAATTTCATGTTAAACCTTTTAAATCTGTACTAATACATTCAAAACAGGATTATTTAAATGGTTTAAAAATTTTACTATCTTCAATCACCAAAAAATGCATTAATGGTGGACAAAAAAAGTTGTACAAAAATATTAACTTAAAATGAACACTTTGACATGAATATATATATTTATTTATATATTATAAAAAGAAGTCGTAATACTAAAACATTACCTCATAGTAGAAAAATGTACATTATTAATAAAAATTTATTCATTAGAAAAATTTAAATCTCAAAAGTGGTACAACTGCAATAACTTGTAGTGACAACTTTGAAATACTAATAATTACTAAAAACTGTTACAGATAGAAAAAAAAAATTCTTTATGTAACAAAACGGTAAAAAAATAGTACTTAACTTTGGCATTAAAAAAAAAGTTCAAAATTCAAAAGTGGTACTACCTTGGGCCACATTCTGTTCCCACGGATAGAAGTCTACATACAGGGGCAATTTATATATAGGTCACCTTGATTTTGAGTTAAAAATAGGGTAAAACCTCTGGTAAGCGAATTAAAAGGAGGCTGAACCGTTTTGAATAGTTAAAAAGTACAGACGTAAAACCTTTATTTGGCAGTCCAGATACCGAAAAAAAACATACATAAACCAAAATACAGTTAGTTGTTTCGGATACGGAAGGTTTTACTGTAGTTTTATTTATGTACATTAACATACAGGATGCAAATTATTGTAACTACAACATTGCCCGTTTGGAGGGGACCACAGTTACATTTATTTAAGTTATTTTAAAAAAAAATGACACATGGATACTAAAATAAAACCCAAGACCTTTGAGGGTAATTCTTCTTTCATACTTTTTTTTAGCACCGCATCTTACTACCGGTTCAGGTTATACGCTTATGTACTAATTACGCTAATGAGTTAGGGATGAGTAAGGTTGATTTTAAAGAAAATGTACCTACATTTGTGTGAAGAAAGGGTGTGAAAATATTAAAGATAAAACCACCCTCATTATGTCAAGGCCAAGATTCGAGCCTCAACCCCTCCCATCACTGGAACAACGGCTTATATCTGCATGGTATTTAATCTACGTGACCACTGATAAGGATGTACTGTTATACAATTAGTAAATATCTAGATACTAGGGCTGGCTGTGTAGTATTAGATATACTGTTCTAGATTAAGTTAGTTTGTAAGTCCTGCTATCCAAATAGTAAATATTAAGGACCAAGGTCTGTATGAATTTATTAAATTATTTTGTAAGTGATGAGATGATATAAATTGAAATATCAAGTAATCTAACCGACAAAAAAACCACAACTAGTAGATGGGATATAGGTTGGCGTCTAAACACGACGCCTTAACACGATGCCTTAACGCTCTCGACCAGTTTTCAAAGTTCTACGTCCCAGGAAATTGTGTTCGAAAGTGATTTCTCCTCAAGAGAGGGGAGGGTGATAGAAAGGGAGTGGGCGGCGCGGGTGGAGGGGGGGCTACAAGTTTAACCGAAAACATGTCTTTGTGTAGTCAGTTAGTTACAAGACACAATTGCCCTGAACAATTCCTCCAAAGTTTAGTGAGCTGGAGGGAGTTTAGAGGAGTTGAAAACAGGGAAAGGGTATAGCCCC
>CABFVZ010001644.1:118293-128816 GCA_902151445.1 Timema monikensis | reverse complement strand
GTCAGATAAGGTTCTTCCTATGAACATTGGACTGTAGTAACTTTTCTAGCTGTCAGATAAGGTTCTTCCTATGAACATTGGACTGTAGTAACTGTTCTAGCTGTCAGACAAGGTTCTTCCTATGAACATTGGACTGTAGTATCTTTTCTAGCTGTGAGATAGGGTTCTTCCCATGAACATTGGACTGTAGTAACTTTTCTAGCTGTCAGATAAGGTTCTTCCTATGAACATTTGACTGTAGTAACTTTTCTAGCTGTCAGATAAGGTTCTTCCTATGAACATTGGACTGTAGTTAACTTTTATCGAGTTGTCCAGGATAGAACTTTCACTTTGTATAACGTGAAGCGAACCACTTGTTCCTTAACAGCCAATCACGTCACGAGCAACATCAACACGGCTATTTAGTAGTTCGTTTGTTTATAGTGTGCAGAAGCCTTCTTTGGTAGACATGACTGCATACCAAGACAAGCTCGGTTTCAGATTGTAATAAAACGACTCGCTCTTTTGGTTTCACTTGTCGATGCATTTGCTTTATTTTTTATTTATTTTTTCAGCATCATGGGTTGACGTATGAATTCAGTAATATTGGATGAAAAAACTTTTTAAATTAAGATAAAAAGTTGGTCATTAAATTCCAGAACACCTTTGACAGATATTTAACAACTGTTGATATCACCGTGTAAAGAAAATTAAGCTCTATGTTTCTAATGGAACAGTGCTTTATTTAATTTGAACAAAAAAAAAATTTCTATAAAAACTGCAAAATCAATTATATTTTCTCGCATTTTACCCTCCCCCTTCCCCAAATTAACTCCAAATGACTAGTAACCCAATTTAAGTTTTAATCCTCTACCCCGTTAGACTTTGAACAAAGGTCTTTAAAGGGGTATTTTAGTAATTGTATGAAATTTAGTAAGGTCCTTTCTTTTACTTTTCGTTCATTAATTCATAACGAGTCGTACTCGGGTGCGAAAAATAACTCACCCCCCCCCCCCCCTTTTTTTTGCACCACGTTTAACCGACAATTCATTTTTTTCTTACGAAAATATATTTACTGTGCTCTTGAGACTAGGATGGTTGAATTTAGAGTAAGAGTAGTGTATCCAAATTTGCGTGGCGGGCCAAATGAAAAACTATTTTGAACAAAACAATCCTAACTACACCCGACAATGATTCAAACCCCGTTCTCGCCAGTTTAACACTAGAGTGACGCCTTAGACCATGCTGCCACTGAAGTGAGTATCAGTAAGCCGTCCAATTCAATTCATACCACCTCACCCTTGCTTCCTCTACTATCTCATGTACTCCAACATCCTCATTACATGCCCATACCATCTCAGTCTTGCTTCCTCTACTATCTCATGTACTCCAACATCCTCATTACATGTCCATACCATCTCAGTCTTGCTTCCTCTACTATCTCATGTACTCCAACATCCTCATTACATGTCCATACCATCTCAGTCTTGCTTCCTCTACTATCTCATGTACTCCAACATCCTCATTACATGTCCATACCATCTCAGTCTTGCTTCCTCTACTATCTCATGTACTCCAACATCCTCATTACATGTCCATACCATCTCAGTCTTGCTTCCTCTACTATCTCATGTACTCCAACATCCTCATTACATGTCCATACCATCTCAGTCTTGCTTCCTCTACTATCTCATGTACTCCAACATCCTCATTACATGTCCATACCATCTCAGTCTTGGTTCCTCTACTATCTCACGTACTCCCTGTACCCCCACTCTTCTCCGGATAGCGTCAATCCTAATCCTGTTTCTCCACGTGACAGCTATGATATGATCATATGACATCTAAATGTCAAGTTTGAACGAAATCCATCAAAACCGTTTCGTCTGGAGCCTCGGGTACTATAGACAGTCAGACAGACAATATTTGTTAAGAACCACTTTTATAAATTGGGGGAGGGGGGGTTAATGGGTGGGGTGGTGGCAGATAAAACGTAAAGATACACCCTTAATCTAGAGGCAGAACAATTTTCACGATCACAATACTCTCACTATACCGGTATGAGAAAGAACAAACGAAAAAAAAGTTTGAAGAGAGGAGTCGAATCCTATTTAGGCCTATATTTATCCAGAATAACAAAAGAGGTGACCTGATGGTCTAAGGGTTAGGTGTCAGACTTCTGTCCTAAGAGTCCGGGGTTCAATCCTTGGTCCCGGCACAGATTTATCTGATTACCAAACCCTTTCTTCACCTCTGACAAGATGTGTATTAATCACAGCTTGTGAATTTGTTGTATTGCCAGACCTCCACCGTGGTTCGGATCCCACGTTAAACTGTAGGTCATCCATTTCATCTCACAATCACCCTGCCATCACACATTAGCGTAAGTGCGTATAACCCAAACGGGTAGTAAGACGCGGTGCTAATTATTATTATTATTATTATTAAAAGTTAGAGTTCATTTATTTTTTTAAAGATAACAAACTTCTTTCTCCGAGGACTTGTGTGGTTTTTTAACTAAACTCTTCAGTTGTCTCAATAGTTATTAAACACACGAGGTTCGTGAATATTTTATAAAGTATTCATTAGCAATGCTGGAGGGTCATTAATTGTCTTATTACTAAGCGCACCACTAAGAGTTACATTATAATGCCGGGAATACTAATTAGTTATTAGACACACCGAAATTTCGTGAGACGTGTTTATTTTACGAACTTTCACTTAAAGCATTCATTAAAAATGTCTATCGAAATGTATTTAAATTACATCATAGCATTTTAGGATTCTTAATATATGCTCTATTGAATCTTATGTGATTTTGATTACTTTACCTTTTAAAAATCCGAATCATGGTCAATTTTTTTTTTTATTTAATGGAGAGGTTTGCGTTGGGAGGGAGTAACTATTACTTCTGAAGTAGATATTTGTAAATCAATATTATATTCAGCAGAATACAAGAGTTGAGTTGTAAAATACACATTCCTGGTGAGACTGCAACTAGACTGCAGAGGGTTGCGTTGGGAGGGGGTAGCTATTACTTCTGAAGCCGATATTTGTAAACCAATATTATATTCAGCAGAATACAAGAGTTGAGTTGTAAAATACACATTCCTGGTGAGACTGCAACTAGACTGGAGAGGGTTTCGTTGGGAGGGGGTAGCTATTACTTCTGAAGCAGATATTTGTAAATTAATATTATATTCAGCAGAATACAATAATTTTTGATCATTTGTTTAGGTCATTTTTTTTAAAGTTGAAGGTTTTATTTATACTTAGCTCTTTTTATTGGTAATTATTTGATAAATTTTAGGTCAACAAAGCCTGAGTGCTGGTGATAACCCATTCATGTTTAGCTCCAAAAAAAAAGTAATTAAAAATTATCTTGAACAAACGTATATTCAATCTAGCCAGATTAAAATAAAAAAGGTGTCGAGATAATTACATTGTTTAGTTGTTTTGTAAGACTCCCCCCTAAATTCAACATGTTTATTTTCGAAGCCACCTTCTTCTCCATTCAACATCGCAATTCTCTTCTGGAATACTTTTGGAATCTGAAAAACTTATCTAACGGTCGATTTTCAACAAAGATCGTTTCATGTGCACCGACCAATTTCATATCATTCGACCCACACTGCGTATTTTCTAAACAATTTAACATCATAGGTTACGTCAAATGTGGAAAGGAGTTAAGGAGGGGGGGAGGCTTGGTCACGTGACAAACGCTGAGCCCCTCTATATATTGTTTAGAGAGAAATATTTTCCAGTATTATTTATTTAGCACCGTGTCTTACTACCCGTTCGGTTTATATGCTTAAAATGTTCTAATTACGCTAATGTTTTAGGGATAAGTAAAGTTATGTTTATAGGAAGTGTAACCAAATTTGCATGGAGGAAGAGTGGAAAAACCATTTAGGGAAAACCTACACCAGTTCATCCGACCGAGATTATAACCTCGATCTCCCAGTCCTCAGCAGTTTAGCTCAACATGAAACTAGCGCGTTAGTCAACTACGCAACCGAGGCGAGTAATTTTTCAAGTAAATTTTCAGAAAAATTTCCCATTTTTTTTAGACTATGATTGGATCATACGCTTATATATTAACTAAGTTAAATGGTTTATAAGTTAGGAAGGTTATATTTATAGGAAGTGTACCCGTATTTGCGTAGAGGGAAAGTGGAAAACTATTTTGGAAAGAAACTCCTCAGATCGATTTTCAATCATTTAACCCCGGGGGAAGGGGATGTTTTAAAATATTGAAGTATTAACATAATATCTGGTCTACAGAAGTTCTCGACGTTAGTTAAACATTCAACCGTCAAGCGCTGTAGTCGATACGTAAGTGTTAAAAGAGAACTTGTATCGCCAGTGATTTATTTTATTTTAACTCCTTTGAATATATTTTTGATGTTTAAGTCCTTTCATCGGTGGCCGCGTGGTCTAAGGTGCTACTCTCAAAGAAAACTAGACCTCTGATGAAGGGGAGATCAAGGTTTTAATCTCGGTCAGGTGTATTGAGAGTGGTTTTTTCTTAAATGGTTTCCCACTCTTTACCTCCACGCAAATTCAGCTACATTTCCTATAAATATAACCTCTCCAGTCCCCAAAACTATTATCGATAATTAGTACATAAGCGTATAACCCAAACGGGTAGTAAGGCGCGATGCTAAAAAAAAACAAGTCCTTTGGAGAAAATTAATCGGAAACTTTTAAAAATTTGGATATCTCGATTGGGCCTATTCGTTCCAATTAAATAGAAATAAAAAAATATTCAAACTGAACATTTTCAGCACTGTAAAAATCAGTCGTACCAACTATAAGGTAAAAAAAATCCCACAGCGCCCGAGATAGAAATTTCTGAACGATACAGATAACAATAAAAAAATCTTCACTCTCTTACTCGTAACGATGTATCATCTTACTACCCATCCGAGCTATCCATAATTCTACCTTAATAGAGGTAGGGATAATAAAGGTAAAATTTAAAAGAAATATACCCCTATTTTATATCGATACTATGGTGACCTGGCGGTCTAGGGGTAAGGTGTCAGACTTCTGTGTTGGGCGGTCTGGGGTTCAATCCTCGGTCCCAGCACAGATTTATCTGATTACCAAACCCTTCCTTCACCTCTGACAAGACATATTGTGAATGTGTGGAATGCCAGGTCTCCACCGTGGTTCGGATTCCACGTTAAACTGTAGGTCCTTCATTTCATCTCACATTCACCCTACCATTACACATTAGCGTAAGTGCGTATAACCCGAACGGGTAGTAAGACGCGGTGCTAATAATAATAAATGGATACTATGTGAAAAGAAACACACTTAAGACACCTTGCCTAGATTCAAACCCTGACCTCCCCGTCAGAGACAGACCTTATTATACGTGCTTTGACGCAGAAGGTTACCGATTAGGGTATAAAGTTGTACTAATAAAAATAAATGGTACGATAAAATCGTCCAAATTGTAAAAAAAAAACAGCCAAATAATTTTGTTTGTTTGAAAAAACAAGTAAACAATATTATTTATAGTGTATAAAACTCTCCAAGTAGCCAATTTTATCTAAATTGTTAAAGGCATTTAAAAAAAGAATTTTCAAAAGTCCGTTATTATTACAGGGTGGCCCACAGAAAAGTAGCCAGCCTCCTATATCCAGCAGGCGCCTCACTCTGAATTGGAGGAGGGCAATCCCCTTTAGACAAGCAGTTCACTTGCTCATTCTTCATGTCACAATATGGGTGGAAGGGGATTGACCTCCAATTCAGAGTGAGGCGCCCGCTGGATATAGGAGGCGGACTACTTTTCCGTGGGCCACCCTGTATATTATCCTTGATATTAGAGCTACAGTAGCCCCATGGCTTCTTTGGTGCTGACTGACAGCTCACAGCTGACAAGTTAAAAGCTTTGAAAAATTACCACACCACAAATTATGTATCCCTACGCCAAACCATATGATCTGCAAAAACATGTGTTAGCAGCTCTCACTTCTGACGGTCAAAATTTAGGTATATACCTAAATTGTCAAAATTTAGGTATATACCTAAATGATGAGTGTCAAAAGTCAGCTGTGAACTGTCAGTCAGCACCAAAGAAGCCACGGGGCTACTGTATAAACAATCATGATAAGTCCTCAAGGTCTGACAGTCCAAATATCGAGTTTGAGCAAAATCCATTTGACCATTTCCGGTGTAGCCTCAGGTTCAAAGATACAGACAGATAGACAGTATTGTAAGAGGGTCTTATTGAGTCCGGGAGTCGAATAGAAACGTCAAGATAAATCATCACCTGGAGGGAATGTTTACAATTACAATACCTTCTATATATGAGGAGGTAAAACATTAACTATACGATAAAAAAAGCCTGTACTAATGTTTTATAATTTGGTTTTATCCAATTAATGAAGAGATTTACTTTGTAATTAGATTTTCTAAAAGTTTTACAGCTAAAGCAAAAACTAATATAAAGGAGAAATGTAATTTAAAGGTTTATATTTTTTTTATTTTAAAAAAAGTTAGAGAAATATACAGATCTATAGACAGGGATAAAAGTGTAGAAACGTGTTTGAAAATAACTTTATTATATTTGTTTTACCAGACATAATTACGTTTACTCTTTTTACCTGTCCTGGGCTATAGAGAGTGTTTCAAAATATATCAACTTTATTTACTCTGGAAGGCAAGAAACTTTAAATAATATTTATAGAAGTTTATTTGATTAATCTATTTGTGGAATTTAATGTTCACTTTTCGAACCGACTGATTATATCAGCACACTAGAATTTCTATGAGTGAGAACAAAAGAACCTACCAATTTTTGCCGGAAGAGGTTTCTTCACAAACCTTCCAAGGTCCTTTCACACGCCACAATCGACATGGGATTGACGGCTTTGCTTCCCCTCCGAAGGAAGTTGTGCTACGTTTTTTTTTATCGTTTAAGAAAAATCCGTTTACCCCAGGATCGGGTCCTGAGGCAAGCACTTTACCTCAAGAGCAACAATGTCGATTTTTAGAAATTACTAAACAATTTCTATATATTTTTGCGTTAAGTCATATGGTATGCAGTTGTCAATTTTGATTTAACTATCAATACCTATAGTAAAATGCTATTAACCTTGGCCGTAAAATAAATTCTACAAGTGCCTTCCAAATAAAATTCTACGAGTGCCTTCCAAATAAAATTCTACAAGTGCCTTCCAAATAAAATTCTACAAGTGCCTTCCAAATAAAATTCTACAAGTGCCTTCCAAATAAAATTCTACAGGGTTGACACTATTTTTCCAATACGTAATTCCTTTTGATTTACAGGTTGACAAGAAGGAATTCCCATTTTTTCAAACCTTCTAGAGAGTGGTGAAATTTCGTTTTAATCGTGAAAATTTTCTACCTTTAGACTATCATGGATCTTTTCATTTTATGTAACCACGAGCACAAAAAATTGGGTCTTGAAATTCTGTCTGTCCCTCTGTCCGTCTGTCTTTCCCTCTGTCCGTCTGTCTGTCCCTCTTGGTATTTAGATGTCATATGGTCCATGTTAAATATTTATTCTAAATGTAAAATTAAATGTAGTTTTCCTATTAATGATTTTTGAATATTCAAGATTTATTAAAATTTACTTAAATATTTTTATTTAAATTATATATCAATAGTATTTTATTTGACTTTTAAAATAATATGATTTTTTTCCCCCCTAAACCAAAATTACCGATTTTAGGAAATTGTGTTCCAATATCCCCCCCCCCCTCCACCCGCCATCACATTGTCTTACTACCTGTTCAGGTTATATACATATTTTATAATTATTCTAATGGAATAAGGGATGAGAAAGGAAGCATTTTAGAAGTAATATACCCGCATTTGCGTGGAAGGTGAGAGGGAAATCATCTATTTTAAAAAAACTCAGTAGACATGACAGGGATTTGAACACTGATCTTTCCATTCATCATCAGACCAATATAACAAGAGAGTTACGCCTTGGACTATGTGGCCACCGAAGCGGGTATTCTTATTTTAAATACTTATTTTTTTCGGGAATTTTTTGTCACAGTCGGATCATTTTGGTGTTGTTGTTATTGTGGGTATAAATTTAATTCATTGTAAATTATTTTAATATGAATTTTATAATAGTAATATTAGTCAAATAAAAAAAATTATAAAACAGAAATCAGAACCTAAGCCTATCTAAGAAACAAAAAAATAAATGAATTTTTTTTATTTTTTAACTATTATTATTATTATTAGCACTGCGTCTTACTACCCGTTCGGGTTATACTCACTTACACTAATGTGTAATGGTAGGGTGATTGTGAGATGAAATGGAGGACCTACAGTTTAACGTGGGATCCGAACCACGGTGGAGGCCTGGCATTCCTCACATTCCCAAGATGTCTTGTCAGAAGTGAAGGAAGGGTTTGGTAATCAGATAAATTTGTGCCGGGACCGAGGATTGAACCCCGGCCGCCAGCATAGAAGTCTGACACCTTACCCCTAGACCACCAGGTCACCTTATTTTTTAACTAACAAGATCCAGAACCGGTACCAAAAACCGTTTGCTGGTTGTACTGGTACAAGAACTATGACCCGTTAAATATATCGGTTCGACTCCCTGCCCGCGACACACAACGTGTCAAGGGGTTGAAAGCCCTAAAGCGAGACCGGGGATATAACGATCAATACAAAGGAACCGACGACTAAGCGTCGGTACGACAGACGGCCTCGCGCCGCGAAGCCCATTCACGTAAAAACTTCACACGCTTCTGTGACCACATGACCTAAGGCGCTACTCTCGCAGTATTATTATTATTATTATTATTATTATTATTATTATTAGCACCGCGTCTTACTACCCGTTCGGGTTATACGCACTTACGCTAATGTGTAACGGTAGGGTGATTGTAAGATGAAATGAAGGACCTACAGTTTAACGTGGGATCCGAACCACGGTGGGAGGCCTGGCATTCCCACACATTCACAAGTTGTGATTAATACACGTCTTGTCAGAGGTGAAGGAAGGGTTTGGTAATCAGATAAATCTTTGCCAGGAAAGAGGATTGAACCCCGGACCCCCCAGCACAGAAGTCCAACACCTTACCCCCTAGACCGCCAGGTTACCTACTACTCTCGCAGTAGACTAGATTGCCGATGACGGGAATATCGAGGTTCGAATCTCGGTCAGGGTGTTTGAGGGTGGATCTTTCAAAATTGTTTTCCACTCTCTCTATCCACGCAAATGCAGTCATATTTTATTCTAAATATTTCTAATCAATAAAACTATTAGAGTAATTAGTACGTATAACCCAGACCAGTAGTAAGATGCGGTGCTAATAAAATAATATTTTTTTACAACGTCTTACTACCCGTTCGGGCTATACGAATATATTAGGTAGACTAGTTGGATAGGGTTGAGTAATATAGATTTAAAGATGAAATATACACGCATTTGTGTGAAGGAATAGTTGATTCTTTTTTAGAGAAAAAAAACCCGTCAATACGACCAACCACGATTCGAACCCCGATACCCCTGTCACACCTGTGTCCCAGTCTAGTGTGAGACTGAAGCGTTAGACCATTTTACCACCGATGCGGGTATTATTATTTTCATTATTATGAATAGTGTGAAGGCCAGAAAGAAAATAATAATAATAATAATATTCTGCAAAAAACTTGGTGATGTGAAATCCCTCCCAACAAATTGGAAATCCATCACTTCACAAATCAAAATTCGTGGGATTGCGTATCGGAAAGGAAAAGTAAAAGAGGAATCGGAGGTTAAGCTGGGGGGGAGGAGGGGAGAGAAAGATGGGGGGGAGGTATGTTATCAGCTCTTTGCAGCTATATTTAAACTTTTTTGTTTGTTTGCCGCCTGTTAGCTATACTCATCGCAAGGTACATCTGTACTTCTGGTTGCGTGCTCTGAAAACATCAGGCGGTAGTCAGCATGGAAAGGGATAGCCTTAGAATAAAAGAATATATATATATATATATATATATTTTCTTCCTACATCTATAGGAAGGAATTTTGATAATAATTATTTTGTCACTTTTTTTGTCTGTCAAAAAGTACAGTTACAGATTAAATTTTTGAAGAATGAATATAGCTACCATTTGGGCTATAATGTGTTAAAGAGGAATAAGGTTGAATTTAGAGGGAGTAAACCCGAATTTGCGTCAAAGGAGGATTGAAAAACAATTCAGAAAAAAAATTACCATCAGTATACCTGACCGGGATTCAACCCACGATCAAACCATCATCGCCAGTCGACCTTATTGTGATGATTACACTTTAGATTAGACCATTCGATCACCAGAGCGGGTGGCGATCTCACTTAAAAGAAGCCCGAAACCACGTGGCTATAGTTTTTCTGAAAAATACTTTTAAAACCAAAGGCGACTTTAGAAAAATATTTGAAGAGGTTTTTTTTTTTACCATATTTTACTTACTGTTGGTTATTTATACCGACGGGGTAGGAAATGATTAATGTAAGAATATAAAATAACTATGACGGCATTTACGTGAAAGGATAATTGCGTAACAGTTTTAAGAGGGGTGG
>CABFVZ010001644.1:87118-100649 GCA_902151445.1 Timema monikensis | reverse complement strand
CCACCCCCAGTTCAATCGAGCGAGATTCGAGCTTCGTTGCCGCCCCCCTCCCCCCCGCCCCTCTCCCCCCCCGACCCCGGCAGTCTAGCTAAGCACAAAACTTGCGCGTTACCGAGGCGGGTATGGGAGGAGTAGAAGATAAAAAAGTGTGCGATTGAGAGGAGAAAGGAGAAGAATGGAAGCAAATAAAGGGGGAAGAAAGATGAAAGGAAATAGGAAGTTAGGGATTTTAACTAGAATGCGCCGGCAACATGTCAGGAACATTTAATGCTTATGATGAAAAAGAGGAGGAGATGTTCACTGATTTTTGGGTTATGAGTATGTGAACATCATTACAAGTTGGCTGTCAACTATTTTAGAGCCAAAACATTTGTGGTTGACAAGTTAAGTGATAGGTTTGTTTTAATTTAATAGTAAAAAAACTCGTATCGGTGGTGGTGTTGCCTAACGCGCTAGTTTAATGTTGAGTTAGACTGTCGAGAACGGGCATATAGAGCTTCAAATCTCGGTCGGGTGAACTGGGGTAGTTTTTCCTAAACAGTTTTCCACTTTCCCTTCCAGAAAATGCGGGTTCACTTTCTCTAAATTCAACCTTCCCTATCCCTAACCCATTAACGTAATTAGTACTTGAGCATATAACCCGAACGGTTACTAAGACGCGGTGCTAGATTTTAAAAAAAAGTCAAAATTCGTGAAATAAGGGTCACAGGTTCGATTCTTGACATGGCCGAGATATTTATCATTGGTGGAATGCTGGGTTCTCTCACGGTGATGAATTAACGTCCGGGTTCTTACTTTAGCGTCTGTACTAGATTCAAGTTAGTTTGTAAGTCAGACAATAATAAGTTATAATATGTCGGTTCAGAAAGTGTAAGTTAAATACCATAAATATTAACAACAGTCAAAAATAAAAATAAAATTTATTAAATTAGTGAAAATATCGACCTAGTTTAACTGTCTGATCTTTATCTCTTTGAAACGTGGTCTCTTACTTTATATGAGAAAAAAGAGGTTTAGGGTCTTCGTTAACCAAGAACTTAAGAAGATATTTGGTCCAAAAAGGGATCTGAGTAGTGGAGGAGGTTACATAGTGATGAGTCATATACCCTGTGCTCATCAAAAGACATTGTTAGGATATTCAA
Organism: Timema monikensis; assembly: GCA_902151445.1. NCBI lineage: Eukaryota > Metazoa > Arthropoda > Insecta > Phasmatodea > Timematidae > Timema > Timema monikensis. The sequence goes on along the minus strand of CABFVZ010001644.1, from coordinate 99,507 downwards.
GTCTCGCAGATTACGGTGGATAGGACATGAGTGGGAATTTAGAACCGTGTTCAGGGTACTGACTGGCAAACCCTAGACCTAGACTCTGAAGGGAGGATAACATTAGAATTGACATGAAAGAGATAGGGCGTAATGAGGTGGACTGGATAGAACTAGCTAAATATATGGATAGGATGTAGTGAGGTGGACTGGATAGAACTAGCTAAATAAATTGATAGGATGTAGTGAGGTGGACTGGATAGAACTAGATAAATATAGGGATAGAGTGTAGTGAGGTGGACTGGGTAGAACTAGCTCAGGATAGGGATAAAGTGTAATGAGGTGGACTGGATAGAACTAGCTAAATATATGTATAGGATGTAGTGAGGTGGACTGGATAGAACTAGATAAATATAGGGATAGGGTGTAGTGAGGTGGACTGGGTAGAACTAGCTCAGGATAGGGATATGGTGTAATGAGGTGGACTTGATAGAACTAGATAAATATAGGGATAGAGTGTAGTGAGGTGGACTGGATATAACTAGCTCAGGATAGGGATAGGGTGTAATGAGGTGTACTGGGTAGAACTAACTCAAGAAAGGGATAGATGGCGTACTTTTGTAAATGCGACAATGAACTTTAAGTACCTGATACTAAAGAGTAAGTAATTATTAACCAACTGGTACTAAGACGCGAGAAAAACAAAAGAAAATAACAATCTTTATGATTTTAGAAAAAAATGTGGATGGAAAATAATTTGCAGACGAAGAAAAGGAAAAGAAAAGTATTTATAGCTCGTCTTGGACACAGATCTCAAGTTGTTCACGTTCCAGACATTTTTTAAATTCAAGTTTTATATTCGTAAACATGAAGAGGGGGATGAGGGGAGATGGAGGGGACCAAAAGGGGGGAAGGGTTGATGTTATCTTCCACTTTATTATTCTCGTTAAAGGCAGCAGTTCACGGATATTATAGTATCTTGTTCTAAAATAGCACAAGGAAATAAAAAATGAGGCTAGAATATGAAATAAGTACGTCGGGAAAGATGAGAACTCTAGCTCGTAAACAAAAATAAAACCGTAGACAAAAAAAAAACTTATAGTAATATTTGACTATGTCTATTTCATCTCACAATCACCCTACCATTACATATTAGCGCAAGTGCGTACAACCCAAACGGGTAGTAAGACACGGTGATAATAATAATACAGAATAATTCACAATCTACCTAAAGCTGGAAAGTTATTGAAAGAAACAAATTTGAGAGTTTTAAAAAACTAAACATTTTTATTGTATCCATAAGCCAAGTCTTCTGCACGACGTCATAGAAGGAAAGGTTGATGGAAAGAGGAGCTTAGGAAGAAGGAGGCAGAGGACAGGGCGCATTGGCGGTCTAAGTTCAATGACAAAAGGAATTGACCTGTCGTAAGACAGAACACCTAATAATAATAACTCCAAATCCTGTGTTATATCACTGGGTTATTTTTTTTGTCACCACATCTCATTACTTGCTCGCCTGATATGCCTATGCACTAATTACACTAATTAGATAGGAAAGAGGAAAGGTTAATTTACATTAAGTGTGCCCGCATCTGCTTGGTGAGATAGAAAGAGAGAGTGAAAAATCATTTAGGAAAAAAATCACCCTCAGTACACCTGACCGAGATCGAACTCCTCACTCCAATTCATTGGTGGCCTAGTCTAGTGCGAGAATGACGCCTTAGGCAATGTGGCCACCGAAACTGGGTTCCGTCATGTTTATTTTAGCACTTTTAAGATAAAATATAATGATATCTAGTCTATGAATAATGTTCTATATTTATTTTTAAATACTATAAAAAGTACATACAATTATTATAAAAATAATACTAGATAAAAGGGACCTATACTTTAATGTATTCATACGTCAAGTCACTTGATCTGCAGCCATAACTTTTGATAGATATTATCAATACCTATAAACCAATAATACAGTAAAATAGTTTCAATGTTGGCCGCAAAGAAATACTTTTGTATTTTCTAAAAAGTCCTCCATAAGAAAATTGGACTATATAATGAAATATCTTCCCTTCTTGCACTTACGAGCGATCCCCTTAAAGGTAGGCAAGCAAGCGTACAGCCCTGCATGGCGGATTACCTAATACAGGTTCCTGCAGGCGTTTCTCAGAATGAGGTAAGGTTTTTAATATGCCCTAAATAAAAGAACATCGAAAGATGACGTTAACTTAGAATCCAGATTTGAAAGAGTAAATTATCTAAGACAGATTATCTTCTCTTTCATAACAAATCCGATATAAATCTAATCTTTGAGAGATTTAAAAAGAAATGGTACAAATATAAGACGTGAATATGATGTATTTAATTAATGTGAAATGACGACAAAAATAGTTAATGTTTGTTTGGTGTCATAAGTGGGCGAATCGCAACTTGATCTAAATAATCTAAGGGATCAAGAGGATGAACTTTAACCATATGATCTAGAATTTTATATAATGATGCTATTCACGTTAAACCGTTAAAATATAACGCAGGCAAAAATATAATGGAAAGTTCTTGATTAAGGTTATTTACCCTCTTTCAAATCTTCTTTGAATGCTATCAAATATATTTAATTAAACGCAACTAAATATATATTGAAAAAATGCCTTACCACTGAGCTATCCAGGTACTTCCGGTGTTCAGACTCTCAAATAATTCAAGCTCCCCCCTCATCTTATACTCACCAGATAACACCTAACTTAGGTAGGTAATACAGCTAGAACCAGACGTCTTAAGAGCCCGTTTCACCCCACAGATAACTACCTAACTTAGGTAGGTAATACAGCTAGAACCAGACGTCTTAAGAGCCCGTCTCACCCCACAGATAACACCTAACCTAGGTAGGTAATGCAGTTAGCTTCATTCACGTAAGAAAGTAAAGTAACCTATAATCCGATGGAGTTAAGGTCGTTAAGCTCAGGAGGGTGGTATATCCCTCTCCCCTCTCTATCCGCGGGTCCTACTAATGGCGACCCGGATGAATAACTAGCGTCCAAGCGATCCCACGGACTGTAGCATCACGTACAACCCGAACGTAATTACGTGACACAAACGGTGGCCGGGAGGATCTAATTAATTGGAATAAGCGTGTCGTGGTATGTATGGTTACGTGCAGAGTCGTGCTACCTTCACTCGTTTGTTTTATATATATAGCACTCCGTCTTACTTGCGGGTTATACGCTTATGTGCTAGTTACACTAGTGTGTTAGGGATTAGTGGGGTTTAATTTAGAGCGAGTGCACCTGCATTCGAGTGGAGAGAGAGTGTAAAAATATTTATGCAAAAATAGCGATCAGTGCACCTGATCGGGATTCGAACCTTTATAGCCCCGTCGTCGGCAGTCTAGTCTAACACGAGAATATCGGCTTAGACTATGCGGCCACCGAAGAGGGTAATTTCGCCTCTTAGTACCAGTTTGAGATACACTTCATTCTCAACTGTTGTGGTAGCTGGACAGATAGGGGATGTTACCAGAGCTACTTTCATGCTGGAGGTACGGGGTTCAATCCTCGGTCCCGGCACAGATTTATCTGATTACCAAACCCTTCCTTCACCTCTGACAAGACATCTTGTGAATGTGGGGAATGCCAGGCCTCCACCGTGGTTCGGATCCCACGTTAAACTGTAGGTCCTCCATTTCATCTCACAATCACCCTACCATTACACATTAGCGTAAGTGCGTATAACCCGAACGGGTAGTAAGACGTGGTGATAATAATAATAAAGAAGATATAGACGCAATTGATGATGTCATAAAAAATGTATTCGGTTGTATTCATGAGCAAGTATTTATAAAATAAACGTTTTATTTAGAAACTAATATTTTGTATCGATGGCTCTTTATTTAAGCTATAAAACAAAGTATTTATTTTATAATCTATGGTCGCTAGTTATAAGAAGATACAAGTGTGAATATTATACTTTTTTGTTTATTATTTCATGTACTAAAAAATATGTTTTTGTCACAACTGCGAGATAAAAAAACATAAGTTTTTTTTAAATATATTTTGTTCTTTCAATAAGTTTTGAAAAATCCAATTATAAAGTACACTTTAGTGAAGTATTATTAGAAGGGTTTATTAAAACTTTTTTATATAATATTAATAAGGATATACAGTAATTACTATTGCCACATTAGTGAATTTCAGAAAATGTTTGCAATAAGAAATCTTTTGCTAAGTGTTAGAATCTGTTCTCTATTCTCGCAAAACGTGTGATTCACGTTTTAGACCACGTGACAAGAGATTTAAATTAATCTAGTAGTTAAATTTTCATTCGTAGAATTTTCCAATATATTTTACAGAGTGACACCTTGTGATATATGAGTTGTTTTTTTTATAGGGGTCCAACTTTCGAACTGATACTTCCTCTAATCATTATAATCATCTTAAAAAGTAAACACAAAGAGATAACCTCAACTAACGTTGCGACCCATGGGTTGAGAAACATTAGTATTAACTGGATATCATCTCTGAGAGAACTGTATTGTTACTATTGGGAAACAGCTTGACATTATCTAGTTTTCATGTGGTCAATCTTCAAATATCATCTCTGAGAGAACTGTATTGTTACTATTGGGAAACAGCTTGACATTATCTAGTTTTCATGTGGTCAATCTTCAAATATCATCTTTGAGAGAACTGTATGGTTACTATTGGGAAACAGCTTGTCATTCTCTTGTTTTCATGTGGCCAATTTTCAAATATCATCTCTGAGGGAACTGTATGGTTACTATTGGGAAACAGCTTGTCATTCTCTTGTTTTCATGTGGCCAATTTTCAAATATCATCTCTGAGGTAAGTGAATGGTTACTATTGGGAAACAGCTTGTCATTCTCTTGTTTTCATGTGGCCAATTTTCAAATATCATCTCTGAGAGAACTGTATGGTTACTATTGGGAAACAGCTTGCCATTCTCTTGTTTTCATGTGGTCATTCTTCAAATATCATCTCTGAGAGAACTGTATGGTTACTATTGGGAAACAGCTTGTCATTATCTTGTTTTCATGTGGTCAATCTTCAAATATCATCTCAGAGAACTGTATGGTTAGTATTGGGAAATAGCTTGTTATTCTCTTGTTTTCATGTGGTCAATCTTCAAATATTATCTCTGTGAGAACTGGGAGCAAGATATTTGGCAACAGTAGATAAGAGAGCGAAGATAAAGCTTTTCTCCATAAACCTGCGGTTACCTCAGAGGTGATATTGGGTGTGGCAAGTGGTGGGTATATAGTGATGGTCAGCACATCACTGTACAGTGACAACACAGACATTCAAACACGCTTAATTGCTTTCGAATAGGGATTATTACCAATCTCGGTATCCACAACAAACAAATGACCGACCGATCAATTATATAGTTTGCCCCATGAGAGGAGTACTGAGGGGGATCTGACCGAGTTATCAAGGTGGCTTAGTTACTAACTAGCATTGGTGGGCACGCAGACTAAATGACAGGCTCGTCATTTGGTGTCACCTCATCTTAAAATTTATCCGTCACACGCATATGCACTAATTTACAAGCGTTGGCACTGAGGGAGGTTGAATCTAGATGGGAATACGCTCGACTTTAAGGGAAGGTAGAGTCAAAAACCATTTTGGAAATCAACAACCGACAGGGATTCGAAGCTCGATCTTCCAGTCTATTGCGAGAGTGACGCCTAAGAGCATTCAACCAACTAAATGAGTTTATATATGAGGTACTCTTAAAAATGTTCATCTTTCAGAGACCCTTAATCCGACAACGCACTTGAAAACATTTTCCAGGAAACATTGCTTACAAATATTGTTTCATGTTTCCTTTGTGTCTCCCAAAGAGGAAACAATGTTTCATCATTGAACTATGAACGGGAAACAATGTTTCATCATTGAACTATGAACGGGAAACAAGGTTTCATCAATGAACTCTGGACGGGAAACAAGGTTTCATCAATGAACTCTGGACGGGAAACAAGGTTTCATCAATGAACTCTGGACGGGAAACAAGGTTTCATCAATGAACTCTGGACGGGAAACAAGGTTTCATCAATGAACTCTGTAAGCGAGATAATATTTCTTTAACTGTTTGTAAAAATTATGTTTCCGATGTGTCATTATGTTTGTGAGCAACAGGAAACATTTTGGAAACATCTAGAGACAATGTTTCCAAGTCTTGCGGTCGAAAGAGTTGGACACGTCAATCTCGGATAGTTCTGGTTTCCGGTCTGGCCGGGAACAATGGTGGCCGAAGGCGAGTCAATGATCACGAGGTCCTCTTCATATTTTACTACACAGGTCACGTGATAGTCGTCTCTGGCACGTAGGGAGCCCGAATACTGCTGACTTGGGTCCTACCCTGAAGGGTGGCCAAACCACAAGGATTCTAGGACCCAGAGGGGTGGCCAAACCACAAGGATTCTAGGACCCAGAGGTGTGGCCAAACCACAAGGATTCTAGGACCCAGAGGTGTGGCCAAACCACAAGGATTCTAGGACCCAGAGGTGTGGCCAAACCACAAGGATTCTAGGATCCAGAGAGGTGGCCAAACCACAAGGACTCTAGGACCCAGAGAGGTGGCCAAGCCACAAGGACTCTAGGACCCAGAAGGGTTGCCAAAACATAAAGACTCTTATCCTCTAAAATAAGGATGTGGAATGAGTCCTTTTCCCTTAAATTTTTCAAGGAAATTTTTCCACACATAAAAAAGGAACGAATACAATCAATATATTCCAAGTTTTAAAGTTTCCACCAAAGTTTCTCTCAAGGACGTTAACACCAGAAACAATATCGATTGAGTTACAATTAAAAATTAGACCTCTTCCCACACTCACGTATCGACTAAAGCGCTTGGCGGTTGAATGTGTCACTAGTGGAATTAAGATTAGTGGACACTTTAACACATTTAAAAAATACAGCAACAATTGAAGAACATATATATATTCAAATTAAAAAAATAAACTATTAAAATGATCCAAATTTCACTGTTGTTAAGTGATATGTTTTTTTGGTTCGAATTTAATTTTGTAACTAATTTCTCGATTTATAGACCATGAGATTGCCGCTTAAGGTGCGGTAGAAGGGAGCACGAGTAATTTTACAGTTTTTATAGAAATTTACATTTATTGGTCAAAATAAATCAAAAATTTCTCCAGTAGTTTTTTGCACATGGTAATATCAACAGATGTTGAATATCTGTCAAAGGTTTCCTGGAATTTTGTCAAAACTTTATAAATATATAGAAAATGTTTTGACAAAATTCCAGGACACCCTTGACAGATATTCAACATCTATTGATATTAACATGTGCAAAAAACTAAACTCTATGCTACTACTGGAGAAATTTTTGATTTATTTTGGCCAAAAAATGTATTTTTTTATAAAAACTGTAAAATTACTCGTGCTCCCTTCTACCGCACCTTAAGGTGCTAGAATATTGTATCAGAAATTACCAAAAGCCCAGAAACCAAGTGAGTTTATAAAGTTTATTGGTGAAGACGTCCGGCAGTAGGAGAACAAACAGGGGAGAAGGAAAATACAAATGACAATACAATGTGTTGTGACTCCCCAATTAAATAACATAATTCTATTCCCAAAGATCCATTCCACGCTCCTATAACAGTTACCTTTGTTTCTCGGACATTTAGTTCTTAATGGTCAACAGAAATATGTGGTCTTTTCAGAGATATCAACTTATAAACTATGTTTACAAGTATAGATATGTATAGGGTCATAGAAAATATTATCACCACGTCTTACTACCCGTTCGGGTTATACGCACTTACACTAATGTGTAATGGTAGGATGATTGTGAGATGAAATGGAGGACCTACAGTTTAACGTGGGATCCGAACCAAGGTGGAGGCCTGGCATTCCACACATTCACAAGTTGTGATTAATACACGCCTTGGTGACCTGTTGGTCTAGGGGTAAGGTGTCAGACTTCTGTGCTGGCGACCGGGGTTCAATCCTCGTTCCCGGCAAAGATTTATCTGATTACCAAACCCTTCCTTCATCTCTGACAAGACATCTTGTGAATGTGAGGAATGCCAGGCCTCCACCGTGGTTCGGATTCCACGTTAAACTGTAGGTCCTCCATTTCATCTCACAATCACCCTACCATTACACATTAGCGTAAGTGCGTATAACCCGAACGGGTAGTAAGACGCGGTGCTAATAATAATAATAATAATAATAATAATACACGTCTTGTCAGAGGTGAAGGAAGGGTTTGGTAATCAGATAAATCTGTGCCGGGACCGAAGATTGAACCCCGGACCCCACAGCACTAAAGTACGACACCTTACCCCTAGACCGCCGCCAGGTCACCTACAGTTATAGAAAATAGTTGTGTGTTCATTAGAGTAGACAACAAATTCGCGTAGGCCTGTTAGAGATTTTGCCGGTATTTAAACTAAACGCAACAGCTGATTGGAAATATCTCGCCTACTTCAGGCATCTCCGTTAAGGTGGAAGTGTAGGGAAGGTGAGTTAAGGTGAGATATTTTTTTATCAATTTTTAGAGTTAAACATTCTTTTGGTCAAAATAAATCAAATATTGATCCAGTAGAAACGTTTTGTTTAATACTTCACGAGGTGGTATCAACAGTTGTTGAATATCTGTCAGAGCATAGCGGCATTAGATGACAAACTTTTTAAATGAAGAGAAAAAGTTGTCATTAAATTCCAGGACACCCCTTGATAAATAAACAACAAGTGTTGATATCACAGTGTGGAGAAAATTAACATTTCTTTTAATCACCGATGACAATATAAGTCACTGTCTTTTGTCTACAGACGAACCATAAATAAATACGATTAGTCCGATCAACAATATGGCTTGAGGCCCACCAACGTTGAGACGAGGTCACCAGACGCAACGCGGCGGTGGCCCAGCGGTTTAAGGCGTTATACACGACCCAAGTCAAATGCACCGGGATGGTTAGTGTTTCCCTCAAATAAATTTATCGATGGTTTTTTATTTTAATTTATGCCTCAGCAGACGAATTCGGGTATATACTATGTTTGTTTATACATACAAACAAACAAAAATAGCATGCACCCGAATTCGTCTGCTATATACATATATATACTCGCTTTTCTCGTTAGGGGCTCCGCCCCCAAAACCCTCAATGGGTTTTCTTTGTAAGTGGATGTAAACTAATGTAATTCCAGAGCCGTTTTTTGATAAGTCTTACCGTTTAGCCACAAGAGACCTACAAAGAAAGGTCCGCACAGACTTTGAAATTGCTCCACCATTTTGAATTCATTTCGAAGGTTAAAAAATTTTTTTTTTACGTTTTTGTAATTTTACTGTCGGTTACAAGCTAGAAGCTATATGTTTGCCAAATTTCAAGTTTCTATCTCATCTGGAAGTGGGTCAATACTAATATCAGTGAGTGAGTCAGCCATGTGGCTTTATAGTAGTGTAGGTATATGTATATTTAGGTATATATGTGTATATATAAATATAAATATATATATATATTTAATTAATCCATGTCTCACTGCTCTTTCGGGTTGTACGCATTTAACTACTTCTAATGCGTTAGGGATAGAGAAGGTTTAATTTAGAGGAAGTGTAACCACATTATCGTGGAGGGAAAGTGGAAAACCATTTAAGAAAAAAAACCAACCTCAGGAGACCCGACCAGGATTCGAACCCCAATATACCCATATCAGTAAAACCCGACCATAAAGAGCCTTACACGCCCAGTCTCCGTGACCATCGATGTAGAAAGTACTGATAAAAAAAAATCCGCTAGCGTAACTACAGTAGCGCTATCAACCGCAAGGTCTAATGCGCTACTCTCGCAATAGACTAGACTGCCAGTAGATCGCAGTGCACTGAGGGTGTTTTATTCTGTAATTATTTTCCACTCGTCCTTCACGAAAATGTGGGTTCACTTGCTCTAAATTAAACCTTCCTCATCCCTAACACATTTGTGTAACTAGTATATAAGCTTATATATAACCCGAGCGGGTAGTAAGACGCGGAGCTAGAATAAAGTAACGCTAGCCAACGAAAAATAATTGATGAGAAAGATATCGTTATCAAAACAAGTAAACAGAAGTCTAATTAAATTATTCGTCCTTAATAAATGATGTCATAAAAATAATGTAGTCAATTAATCCCTACAAAATGATATGGCACACATGTTCTGAGCACGTGTATGTATGAATAAAACACATATCGCAGTGCGTACATAGAAAGAAACTAATATTTAGGGACTTTTGATTTGTGGTAAATAAAATGATTAGATTTCGTTACATAAAAAGTTGTGTTTCGGTAAAGAAAAGTCGGTAAATAAAATGTTTATTTTCGGCTAAAAATGGTAAAAAAAAAAGTCTACTCAAAATTTAAGTGGTACAATGCTAAGGATAAAAAAAAATTACGGCTAAATTTCTCATTCCTAAATTTGGAAAAAAGGGTACAGGAAAGGTGAATATAAAAACAAATTAAAAGGGGACAAAAAAAAAGGCTTTTACAATAAAAACAACAACACAGTTACCCGCCTCGGTGGCGTAGTTGGCTAACGCGCTTGTCGTGTTGAGCTCTACTGCTGAGGACGGGGAGATCGAGGTTCGAATCTCGGTCGGGTGAACTGGGGGTGGTTTTTCCTAAATGGTTTTCCACTCTCCCTCCACACAAATGTGGGTTAACTTCCTCTAATTAAAACCTTCCCAATTCCTAATCCATCAGCGTAGTTAGTACTTAAAGCGTATAACCCGAACGGGTAGTAAGACGCGGTGCTAAATATTATTATTATAACAACACAGTTCACACTTTACAGTGATGCCACTGGACAAAGATGAAGATAACCAATCGTTACCGCCCTTTACCCCCGACCTAGGTTTCATTCTATCGGATCTCATGGGGAGGATAATAAATCGAAAGGAGACTTTTCCTTTTAGAGGTATATTTTATTCTTAAATTTAAAATATGTACCTTTGGTGACAAAATGACCGTTATAAAAACCAGATCAAGCAAACACATACTTTATTTCTTTTACCTGTGGTCTTTGTTGGAGGGAGACATATTTTAAAGGAGAAAATTTGATTATTATAAAGATAAGTATAATTTTTATATAGTTAAATCTTAATGAATTCGACCTATTTGACCATTATTTGAAAATAAAGGATAAGTAGTCAATTTCACGTAACGTTCAAATCTCGTTTTATTTGACGTTTGTAAAATACAATTAAAAATTCTACAATGACCTTTAAAAATATTTTGATAGTAATTTTAATGTATCAAATATATGAATGTATATCATTCGTAGCCCAGTAGTTGTAAGATTATTATTATTATTAGCACCGCGTCTTACTACCCGTTCGGGTTATACGCACTTACGCTAATGTGTAATTGTAGGGTTATTGTGAGATGAAATGCAGGACCTACAGTTTAACGTGGAATCTGAACCACGGTGGAGGCCTTGCATTCCCCACATTCACAAGATGTCTTGTCAGAGGTGAAGGAAGGGTTTGGTAATCAGATAAATCTGTGCCGGGACCGAGGATTGAACCCCGGCCGCCAGCACAGAAGTCTGACACCTTACCCCTAGACCACCAGGTCACCTACAGTTGTAAGATTATGGAGTACTAAGGTACTAATCGTACATCCTTTCCGTAGAGCCTCTTTTCATGTTCCGATGAGATGAGGGTATGAGGGTGAGAGTGAGAATAAGGGAGATAGTGAAAATGAGGGTGCTGGTGAGTATGAGAATGCTGGTGAGAATGAGGGAGATAGTGAGTATGAGGGTGTGAAAACAATTAAACCTAACTTAAGCCTAACCAACCTAACCCTAGTTTCCAGTGAAATATTCTTCTTACAGCGATTCGACTATAGTTTCCAGTGAAATATTCTTCTTACAGCGATTCGACGATAGTTTCCAGTGAAATATTCTTCTTACAGCGATTCGACGATAGTTTCAAGTGAAACAAGCCGATACTTTGTTATAAGTCAAACACACAGAGGAAACTTCCGCTGCTTTATAACCTCTTGATGTCAAAAGATCATATCGGGATTTACTGACTCACTGGATGACTATTTTATTATTATTATTATTAAAAAGCACCATCGGATGCGCTAGTGTCTTGAGCCTAGAGCAGAAGGATCCAGTGACGAACCCAGGGAGGGGTGGTGGGCAAATACCTCAAATTAATTTTCGAAAAATTTCCAAAAAAGGACCATTCTTAATATCTTATAGATGCACCTAATTTTTCAGGACTAAGCCAAATATGGCTTCTAAGGGCAAGTCAATTTAAAATTTAAAAAAACTTTAGACAAAAACCATTTAAAATAGTTTCTAATGCAGCCCCCCTTTTTTAAAAAATTTCGGGGGGAAGACTACTTTAAATAGCTTCGAGAGGAAACTATTTAAAAAAAAAAAAAAA
>CABFVZ010001644.1:42210-57679 GCA_902151445.1 Timema monikensis | reverse complement strand
CCCCCATGCCGGGATTCGAACCTAAACATTAATCCATCAGTGACGACCGAAATGTGATGCTAGTATTTACCCTTCTTTAACGCGGATTAAAAACTCTTCGAGTCAAATGGGATAAGAGTTGTAAATATACAGAAATATACGTACAGTTTTGTTCATAATAAAAAAAATAGTGGGTTATTTTAAGAAAAACCTGGGTTATAATGGCTCTTTTACAAAAGGACTGTACTAAATTATATCATATGGGTGTAATATGAATTACTAGAATGCATTAAATATGAATTACTTGAATGCATTATTCAGGGTCAATAAAAAAACTAGCTGACCTCTAACAATTTCACACTCATAATGACCTACCCTTTAAGAAAATAAAAACTACGTACAAGGTTTCACCTACCTATTTGTTTACACCTTTAAAGTCATTAGACTTTTTTTGTGAATTAATAGAGGTGTCAACATAACATACCTATAATAAAAAAAGTTTTGCTTTACGGTATTAAATTGGTTTAATGTTTACTTCTAAACACTTTAGTATTAACTAACACGAGCAATTCCGACACTTTTGACACTTTTATTATGTTTAAGAGGTTATATTATTATGATAGTTTTATTAAACTTTATTGAAACTTTTAAACGCTGCCAACTTCATGTATTCATATTTTAATAAATATTTATTTTATTGTTGAATCAGTCAAACAAATACGTTCCTAATAACATTATTTCCACATACATTTCTAAACATTGGATTGAAAAGTTATTGGTTTTAATAAAAATAGCTCTAACCACCAACTTAACCATATAAATTACCACAAAACGTTAATTGATTGAAATTTGAATATTTAATCAACCTTACCTTTCTCCGATGGTCGCGCCAGCAGTGACTTGTCAAACAAAAACAAAACAGAAACGATAGCCGTTGAACAACAAAAGACGAGCTTCGAACGAACGAGACGACACGGAGTGACAGACGAGTCTAGATTGTTTTCCGCGCGGCGCTGAGCGACCAGTGTTGCTTCTCTGTGGCCTTGCACAATTCTGCCACGTCCGATAGAGGTCGGCCCTGGATAAAAGCGGGGGAAATTTTAGCTTTAGCCTCGCACAGGGCTACTTACGACAGCGACGATCAATAAACTCTCAAAGGGCTTTCTGAACGTACTCGATCCGACCAAAGTGTGACTTCATAAAGTTTCGCTTTGACAAACAAGCAATGTTATTATTCGTGAAACGAATCGATATTGGAACACTTCGTTCGAAATGAAGCGCGGTAAAATTTAAACTTGCATGAATTGCGTTGCAACAATGGTAGAAAAATCATACAGGTAGAAGGAAAGCGTATATTGATGAATACACCAACAATCTGAATTTGTGATTAAGTAGATACGAAATTATTTTTATCAAACAAAATTATAAAATAATGTACTTGTAGTCCAGTAATTAAAATATTATTTCGATTATTTGTTAATGTGTTAAGTATTTCATATTTTCTAATTTTACCAACAATGAAAGTGCGATTGGTTTACTTTAATATATGCCCACGCATTTTTTTTTCATTTTTTACATAAAGGTAAATAATTTAATCTAAGTATTAAGATAGAGGGAGTATAATATACTTTATTAGATAAAATATGCCCACTTTAGCAGGGTGAAAAGGTGGCAAGATAATATTCTCACTTTTCAATGTATCCGGTCGGCAATGCGAGTTAAGTGACTTAAAAAATATTGTAAATCCCTTGTGAAAGGGTATTTTCTTTATATTTGTTATTAATATGATAAAATATAAACGATATTGTGCATGTACATTAATTTTACAAGACTTCATTCAGTTACGGTCCAATTTTCATAGGAAGAATCTTTTTACGACCAGAAATTTATAATTTTTTTTATTACTATTATTGTATTGGTATCTATCAAAAGTGACAGCTGCAAATCTCATAAATTGACGTGTGAATACGTTCTAGCCGTCAGATAATTTTCTTCTTTTGAAAATTAGATTGAAATAGACTGACCATACATTGGGGAGAAATACGAAAATACAAAACTGATCACTATTTTGGGAGATAAGTAGATATAGGGTAGAGGGGGTACAAAGGGGTTCAACCTCCCCGCCAAAACACGCTTCAATTGGTATTATAGATCTTATTTATTTAATAACCTTTATGGAAATAGAAACACATTTAATATTAATGTAAAAACCATTGATTATTTTTAGCACATCATATTACTACCCGTTCGGTTTATAAGCTTATGTTCTAACTACACTGATGGTTTTAGGGATGTTATATGGTTATATTTATAGGAAGTGTACCCACATTTGCGTGGAGGGAGAGTAGAAACTCATTTTGGGGAAAACGACCCTCAGTACACCTGATCGAGATCTAACCTCGATATCTCCGTCATCGGTAGTTTAGTCTACAGCTAGAGCTAGAGTAGCGCGTTAGAACGCGCGGCCACCGAAGCGGATTAACTATTTACATCTTTAAGGGTAAAATTATTTTAAGAATGTTTTATGTTTATTAAAATACTTTGTCATATTTTTCTGTACCATTTACAACAATGTACTCAAAGTATATCATGCATGTATTTATTGCATCACAAAAAAGACTCTAAAGTCTTATTGATTGTTAAAGATGAATAGTTTAAATTTAAATTAATTACAAGTTGTAAATTTGTATGAAATTATTTTTAGTTGAAGCGTTGGCAGGCCTGCAAGAGTCGAACCTTTCGCGGTTTTAAAAAGAGCTAATACTGACAAGGAACAAATTAATACACATTTATATTTTATTTTATGACAATTTATATCAAGTTAGGATGGGTTTTGTTATTTTAAAACATAAAATAAAATATATTACACGTGAGGTTAGAACGTTAAGAAAATAAAACCGTTAAAATCACTTTCATTCCTTATTCAAAATTCGCGCCTGCACATCAGTTACCACTTATTAATAGCACTTTTCTTCGATTTTCAAAACTATTTGTTTTGTTAAACTTTTTAAATAAATAGGTCACTGGTATTGTTGTTCTATATTAAAAGTGAAAAATATACAAAATAGATAAAAATTGACGAGATTATGTTAGAGTTTACAAAAATGTATTTTAAAATAAATTATTTCCAAAAGCTTTTTTTTCTTTTTCAATATTATTATTTGGACACATATTATTTTAAAAAAGAATTGCGTGTTTGTTTTAACTTAATCGAGTTTAATATTACCAAATTAAAAGCTCCAAAACAGTTTCTCTTTCTACAGAGAAGTTTTATTGATTTATCCAAGATGGCTGCAACCACAACACACATGTTTGTGTGGCTGGTTGCATATTTCCTTCAAGGCGTAGTTTTGGCTAATAATAGCAAACGAGAAATATTCACGTTTCCAGATTTTCAGTATAAAGAAACGAGTAAAAATGTAAGTGACCATTTTATAATTCAACCATAGCTTTTTTAAAAAAAACAATAATATATTAATTCAAACTTTTATATTAATTTTATACTCACAAGTAACTTATCTAAAATTATTACAATTATTATTATTATTAGCACCGTGTCTTACTACCCGTTCGGGTTATACTAACTTACACTAATGTGTAATGGTAGGGTGATTGTGAGATGAAATGAAGGACCTACAGTTTAACGTGGGATCCGAACCACGGTGGAGGGCCTGGTATTCCACACATTCACAAGTTGTGATTAATACACGTCTTGTCAGAGGTGAAGGAAGGGTTTGGTAATAAGATAAATCTGTGTCAGGACCGAGGATTGAACCCCGGACCCACAGCACAGAAGTCTGGGAACCTTACCCCTTAGACCACCAGGTCACATTTTCAACAATTAAAAGATATTTTACATATTATTTTCAACCCAAGTTTTTTTCATTATGTGTATTAAATATACTATATCAGTATACGACTTACAAATTAACTTAATTTTAAATCACATTCAATAATAGTGAACGGGCATGCCATAAATTCATCAATAATAAATTTTACAGTCTTGCTTGGAATCGAATCGGTGACCCTCAAATTACCAGTCATATACTAAAGATTGAGTTAAGGTTGTCACACAGAAATTACTTCATCCAAAATATAAGAAGCGATAGCATAGATCAAAATAATCCGTGTTAATGTGTATAGATGATAAATTCGTCCCTTAAAGCATCCAGCTGGGATTCAAACCCTGATCTTCTATGTCAATGACAATCTGTTACAATTATGACTTTAATCAGAGACAATATCAATAATTATTTCAATAATCAACTGTTTCCAGCCGGTGGCAGGGTCAGTTTAGTAAAAGGCTTCCATCTTCCTCCTTTAATTTATTTAATTCTTCTTCTCTCACTTGCACACTACATACTACATTTACATCCTCTCCTCCTGCATCCTATTTACATATCCATACTACCTCATATACCCTCACTCTTTCCCGGATTATTTCTGTGAATATAGATAACTAGCCCCCTTCAGCATAGAAAAAATATTGTAAAGAATCTGGTAAAACAAAGTTTCAAATCATCCACCATGTCAATATAAAAAATATATTTTTTTTTTACTTTTTTTTTAAAAATACAGTCCTACCATCACTGTATAGCCCCCTTCCTCTTTTTATCCTCCCTCCTATTTTCATCTCATTCCTCTATAATTTTGTTTGCTCTAGGCGCGAAAATAATTGTGTATACACCAATCAAACAAATTGTTAAAATCAAATTAATATTTCAGCTTCCTCCACTTTCATTTACTCCCCTCATTTCCCCAAATTTTTTTTTTTTCGTTCCTCGTCACTACATCTATTCCTCTTTCCTCACCCCTACCTCCCACCCCCTTCACCAACCCCACTTTCCCTTCAACAACTTTTTTTTTCCAACGACTATATAATATACTATAGACATTTTTATGAGGAATAAATTAAATTTTCAAAATAAAATATAGCCTATGTTACTCGCTGATAATGTAGCTTTATATTGGTGAAATAATTTTTAAAATAGGTCCAGTAGTTTTTGAGTTTATCCATTACAAACAAAAAATCAAATCTTTCCTTTTTATAATATTAGTATAGATATAGATGATTATTGATGATTGGTCATTATGTCTAACATAAACTGGATTATAGATGACAGGGAGTTTGAGGTTGAAGAGGGATATTTCATCAACATGGCTTTATATCAACTAATGAGAGCTGTTTTACCTGCCTAATAGGGCCCAGATTATGACATAATTTTTATTTTTTTTTGTCCATCAGAGACAATGTTCAGTTGTACATAAACTCTATCCATGATCCTCTGGTTACAGAAATGTATAGTTTATTGGTAATTTTTTTGTTGCTATTTTAGATTTTTAAGTAAGTTTTCTTGCTTTTTTTTTATTTAATAGTTCATTTTTAAGCTTTTTTTTTTAAGTAAATTTAAAATTGTTTGAAAATGACTTTAAAAAAGTTATATATATGAATTATCGATGCTTTGATAAAACATTAATATTCAAACATCAGATATTTTACCACGCACTTGTTGACTGACGAAGATAATGTACGAGTCCAAATGAACTTTTTGCCCCTTTAGATTCCTGTTGTGTCACTCACAATACCATGTCTGGAAAGGGCTGAGGGGGGGGGGGGGACTATGGCTTTTAAAGCGGGTATTTGTATTCCAATGTTAAGTAGAAGACATAATTTTTAGCTGTTAAAAGTTTTAAATGCATAGTTTTCATTTATTAAGTGCACGTTATATTTATTCGTTTGCAATCATTTTATGTATGTTTAGAATGCTTTAAACCAAACCATCTAATTATTACTGAATTCTGAAAGGATATTTTTTTCTTCAGAGAGTGAAGTACTTTTCTGTAAAATATTTGAAGTGAAAGTGGTTGGCATCATATAAAAGATCTAACCATTCGACAGTATATCAATCGGAACAAACATGTCCGTAGTATCCGGAATATTGATAAAAAAGAAAACGTCTCAAGTTATTACTTGCAAAAAATGCATTCACGGATTAAGAAAAATCCTCAACATTTTATAAAGATTTGTGTGACGTTCTGTTATATGCGAACATTTCTCTGTGGAAACTGAGCAATGTTAAACTAAAGGATTTCCTGGAAATGTATAAGGGTCATTCTATTCCAGACAAGGCCAACACCGATGAAAAACTGTAAATGGACAGACCAGGAGAGATATTTTTGCTTACGTGTATAATGTAAATCCTGACTCTTGTAATAAATACATCATATTATGGAAACTCAATCAAATATTTTAGGTAATTTTTTGCAAATTTAAAATAATTATTTAAGAGTTTTTAGCATCATTTTATAGATAATTTTTTGGCAATTTTATGGTCACCAAAATCGTGGCCATGCTTATAACTCATTCGGAGACCTAGGGTACTCAACTATTGCTCCGGTAATAACATAAGAATTTAATTTTCTTCACGCGGTGATATCAACAGTTGTTGAATATCTGTCATGAGCATAACGGCATTAGATGAGAAACTTTTTAAATGAAGAGAAAAAGTTGTCGCTAAATCCCAGGACACCCCTTGACAGATATTTAACAACTGTTGATATCACCACGTGAAGAAAATTAAACTATATGTTTGTACTGGAGAAATATTTTGGTCAAAAAAAAAGGTTTTGCTGTAAAAATTGCAAAATCATTGCCCTTAACTCCCACCTTAAATGAAGAAAGAGTAAAAAAAAAGAAGTTATTGTCAGTTAAAATCAAAGATTGTAGTAGATTGTTCAAACTGTTTTTGTACCTTTATAAAACCATTTCTTGGCCCGTGTTCGAAGGAGATGGCGTTTCAAGAGTTTGAGTCCGCCTGTGAGCAGAGTCCAACGTGCACCCATATGACGGGACTACCACGACTACGATGTGTCAGGGAGTGCATTTCTCCCTCCTGTTACCATGAGATATACCACACAGATCAGGTGATGACGGTTCGCTGACAACACCAACTTATACTTGGACTAGACAAGTTTTTATTTTATNGTCCTCAAGCTATTCACATATTTACACTGATACAGCGAATTAAATTGAATTTAGAGAAAGTGTAGCCCGATATTTGCGTGGAAAAACATTTCAAGAAGAAGCACCCTTAGTTCACCCGAGCGCCATTCGAACCTCAATCTACCCGTCCTCGGCAGTCTAGCTCAACACGAAACTAGCGCGTTAGCTAACTACGAGGAGGGTTCACCCTCAGTAGATCAGACTGGGTTTTTAACCCCGATTTCCCCAGTTTAATAAAAGAGTGACGCCTTAGACCATTCATCCATTGAAGTGGGTAAAGTCTTAATAATTCAATATATAATTGTAAGAAGGTATAGGAAAGGTGGATGGAAACATATAAAAGGAACAAAGTATGGCTATTACAATAAAAAAAAATAAAAAAAGAACACTGTTCACACTTTACACCGCTGCCACTGGACAAAGAGGTAATGGCTGCCTCTTGAAGAAAACTCAATCGCTACCGCCCAATCCCCCGACCTAGGTTTCATTTTATCGGAACTCATCAGGAAAGCGTGTGAAACGCACAACTCCTTTTCTTTAAAAAAAAGGGAAACCAAAAAATAAAAAAAGAGATAAAAGGAAAATTGTAAAAAGAATAATAGAGAACTTAGATAGGGCAGAGACGAATGAAACCTAGGTTGGGGGATTTGGGCGGTAGCAATCAATTTTTTTTTTCAATAGGCAGCCAGTAAGTACCTCTTTGTCCAGTGGCAGCAATGTAAAAGTGTGAACTGTGTTATTCTTTTCATTGTAAAAGCCATATTGTGTTTATTCCTTTTATCCGTTTCTATCAAATATAATACAATTATTAATAAATGGTGATTATGAAACACTTAAATTAAAAAATTAATATATATTATATGTTTAAAATCTTGATTATTTTTATAGCTTGAAGAAGGAGAAATTGATGTGAGGCTTAATTCATTTAAAGGATGTTTTGTGCAACGTGCAAGCAGACCTCGACCATAAAAATCGACAACTTTGATAAATCCACATCGAGGGAAATTCATAGAAAGCAAGTAAGAAATTCTGACAGTATAATAAAATTTTCTTAGAAAGGGCAACTATGATACCTATAAAGTACTAGATCTACTTTCATGGGTTCATACGTCAAGTCATGTGATCTGCAGCTGTCACTTTTGATAGATATTATCAATTTACTTTGTATCCGTTACTGTTTCTAGCTTGTGGTCAGTTTTTTATCCAAGCCATATATTTCTCACTACCGGCTTGTCAGGCCTGCTATAGCTTCATATGTCTTATAATCTAACTGAAGACTAGGACAGGAACAACAACCAGTCCCCAGACCGTTAATTTCTGTTTTGAAAACGTCCATAACCATACAATACAAGATTGCAAACATGAGAAACCAACAAGATGAAAAACATGTAATTGTGTCATTAGTAGGAGCAGGGACAGATGAAACTGTTCTAGAGATCACTCATTATTCTACGATAATTTAAAACATGGAAATTAAGAATAAGGAAATAAATGAATAGGTTGAATCAGTGAAGAAAGCACACCTGTGAACATTTACACAAAGGATGGTGTCAAATCTCCCCATTCTCAGTTATGTGTGCTGGGGTATAGTGTTACTACCAGGTCTGTAGAGTCAATACGGCCAACCTTCGACTCGGACTCCTTTATTTTTCTACTGTTCGACACTTTCATAAACTACTAAAGTGTTTTAAATAGTAATAACAAATTTACTGCAGTAAAATGATCCAATAAAGATGACATCATGGGAAGCTTATTTCTAATTGAAAATTATTGATCCTAAAGAATAAAAAAAAGTATAAAATTAAAATGATATATTTACCATATTATATCTCTTTAAGTAAAATCTATTTTTGCTTTATGAAGTATTATTATATTTGTAAGAAAGTATAATAAAGGTGGATTTAAAACATATTAAAGGAACAAACACAATATAGCTTTTACGATGAAAAGAAGAACACAGTTCACACTTTACACTGCTGCCACTGGACAAAGAGGTAATGTCCGACTTTTTAAGAAAATCTATCGTTACTGCCCAATCCCCCGACCTAGGTTTCATTCTATCGGAACTTGATCAGAAGGTAGTGTGAAACACTCAACGCAACTTACTAAAAGAGGAAAACAAAACAAAAACACATGTTTCTAATAATAATATTTAGCACCGCGTCTTACTACCCGTTTGGGTTATACGCTTTAAGTACTAATTATGCTAATGGATTAGGAATTGGGAAAGTTGAATAAGAGGAAGTGAACCCGCATTTGCGTGGGGGAGAGTGGAAAACNCCCCCCCCCCCCCCCCAGTTCACCCGACCGAGATTCGAACCTCGATCTCCCCGTCCTCAGCAGTCGAGCTCAACACGACAAGCGTGTTAGCCAACTAAGCCACCGAGGCGGGTCACATGTTTATATTCATCTTTCCTGTACCTTCTTCAAAATATAATACAATTACCTCGTAAAGCAAAAAAAAAAAAAAGTTTTTCTTAGAAAGTAAGCTGTTTGGCGGTTGATTTTATAAAATACTTATTAAATATTTATGTGACAACCAATGTTTTAAAACACAATGACACGTATTTTATTAAGAATAAGCTACAAACAATGATTTAAAGTATACCTATCTTAAACATTTATAATGTTAAACAGATAATTCCATAGATACAAACATGATAAGCAACCATTATTATATTTAAAAAAGTTTTGATTACAGTTAAAGAAGATATTACCCATTAATAAGTTAGATTCATCGATTATTTCAAAGTAAAATGTATATAAGGGTGTAATGAATATTTTTAATATTCTCAATAATTGATTGAAGTTTGGATAATTTTTTAAGGTTAGTAAAAAACTTAAAAGTGGTATTTTTATTTAACATGAAATATATTCTATCAAATATTTTATAGTAGGTAATATTATTCAATTTATTATACCCTTAGTTGATAAAATCCATTTAAAAAAGATTTGCCACGAATTTCTTACTAACAAATTCCTTGTATTTTTCCAGGTTTTACAGAAGGAATCACTATTTTTCCAGGCATCTTGGATCGAAGAAAAGAGTAATAAAATGTAATTTTTAATCAAACTGACTAAGTGTGAAGTGATTTAACTTATGTTTAAAACAAGATGACCTAAGATTGATCGGGAAACACCTCTTATGTCGCTTCACAACCCCTGTTTAAGGGGTGCTTAGACATGTTTGAATCAACATACTTAATTATTCAGTTCACATTTTCGTTCATCCAAAGATCTACTATTTTAAGCTTTCAGTTAAATTTCGCCAAACTAACAAATATTCCCATATTTTTACTAGGTTTTGCAAAATTCCATGAGTTTTCCCGGTTTTTTGGCAACCAATGTTCATAACAGAACAGTAATTTGACTGAAATTTAAAATATATGTGTTTATTAGCTATCATTCTATCAATATTTTTTTTCATGGCAAAGCCTTGTAGTTGTCAATGTCGGGATTATTTTTGGAATCTTTACATACCCCTAGAAATTAAAAAGTATATTAAACTCACAATAATAAAATAAAAGAGTGATTGAATTAAATTTGTTGATAATTTTACAAAGAAATATTAATGTTAGAACATGTAGAAATAATGAAGACACATTACTGATTATTTATTAATTTTTTTTCACTCTTGTCTGAAAGCAATAAAAATTTATTTATGTCATTATTTTTGTGATTATCACAATTTCTCTTATCATCTTGGCCACAAAGTATAAGTACAAAATCTTGTTTAATTTATCCCACAATCCAAATTAGAAATTTCCCTGATTAAATTTTCATTTTTAATTTATTCTAAGTATTTAACGTGAACTTTCTGAACTGACTGATTATATAAAATCATTTAAATCTAGAAAAAAACACAACAACCAGCCCCCATACCCCCTGCTGTTAATTCATCGCTGTGAAAAAAGGGTAACACACACATTTCACCAATGATACATTTTTTGGCCAAGCTGGGTATCGAACCTGGAATCATTAGCTTAATAGGCAGACAAACTACCGACAGAACTAAGGTGGAGGATCGCTGATTAAAGCCTACCGTATATTATAAATGTCAAAATACTCTTTGTGTTATAAAGAATTACTTTGAGAATGCACTAATAAATAAATAAACATAAACTTGATTAAATCCAGTGTTTGAATAAGATGTGATTAATCATATTCCCTAGAAAGTCAAACATACCACTTTCCTTGATCAATCACAAAAATTCCTGACATTTCTAGATTTTCATTGACCTTGGACATACGGATTAAAAAAAAAGGTTGGATTCTTGGAACAGAGTAGTAGTAGTAGTAGTAGTAGTAGTAATAGTAATCATAATAATGAAATATAACATTAATAAATAAAGATAAGTTTAAAAAATAACAAGGATAAGTCCATCAAATCTTCAAATCCTGGAAGATGTTTGAGTTTTTTTTAACACGATTGTTGTTGGTTGTTAGTGATCTATCCCAACATAATTATAAGGCCAACATAACAACCATACATCAGAACATTAATTTAACACTTAACTGAATGTATGAATGTTATATTGAATGGAGATTATTAGCAAACTATTGTCAATATATTTAGTTACTAATAGTATTTCCTATTACAACTTAGAAGAACAAAAACACAATTGAGTGAAAAAGATCATACCAACACGCGACAATTTAAATTCTTATGTGTGTCATATTTTATAGGATTGAGATTGTGATTTAAAAAAAAGTAAATATTGAACCCATTTTTGCTCCTGGAAAGTTATCAAATATATCATATTAATAGTCCTATTTACTTCTTGTGTTAACAATTTATTTAAACAAATATTTGCTAGCACATTTATATAAAATCATTTATTTATTGTTTTTATCACAAGAATATATATGATTAGGAATGCGGTCTAGAGTTGGAGAACATGAGTATAGTAGAGGAAGCAAGACTGAGATGGTATGGTCATGTAATGAGGATGTTGGAGTACATGAGATAGTAGAGGAAGCAGGACTGAGATGATATGGACATGTAATGAGGATAGAAGGGGAGAGGATTCCAAGAAGATTAATGAATATGAAGTATGTAGGGAAGAGACCACAATGGAGACCAATGAAGAGATGGAAGGAAGAGAAAGCAGCAAGTGTGCAAGTGAGAGAAGGAGAGTAGAAGATAGTGCAAGAGGAACAAAGGCGGAAGAATAGAGGAAGATGGAGGTATTTTACTAAACGAACCCGGCCACAGGCTGGAAACAGTTCATGATGATGATTATGATGATGTAATGTAATTAATTTTAAATACTGGAAAACACATTGTGTTGACTACAACATGTAAATATTAAGAGGTTTTTTTAATCAAATATTACTATTTCTTACTATTCTATTTTAACGATGAACTTGTTAGCCAATAAAATATATTTCATTTGACTTGATTTGTTTAGCCTTTTTCTGAAAAGTCTGTTTGGATTATCTGGAATTTTAGACTACCAGGGTTCAGTTACACGAGGTTTTACTGTATGACTAATTAAGCCTAATATTTCATTTGCATCTAACAACAGTACATATAACTATAAAATACAGTATTATATTAATCTCTGATTGAAATATTTTTATCTTATAAAATAATCTCTTCGAACTTAGTATGTAGAGATTCTAGTTAATTGCAAATTTTTAAATCTTGCTTTTTTCACAGGCTTAACGAATTATAATCATTTGTATTTTTCGGTTATGACAACATTATAATATCTTAATCCAACTCATATTGATTACTTTAAATGAATCGGAGAATCATTCGTACACATCTGGTTCAATCTGACGAATCTGTTTGGGAAAAAACAAAAGATAACCAATTTGATGGTTAGTTTTATGAGTGCCATTAAATTAATATAAATATATTTATATTTATATATATATCGAGTTCGGTTTCTACTGCTTTAAGGATTCATTAGCATAACTAGAAAATACCTGAACAAAATATAAATCCTGGAGAGATAAAATTGACTTCAGTTTTAATATATGTTAACTTCAACTTTGATTAGTCACGAGGAGAAACAGGATTAGGAATGAAGTTGGCAAGAGTTGGGCTACAGAGAATACATGATATAGTAGAGGAAGCAAAGCTGAGATGGTATGGATATGTAATGAGGATGTTGGAGTACATGAGATAGTAGAGGAAGCAAGACTGAGATGGTATGAACATGTAGTGATGATGTTGGAGTAGATGAGATAGTAGAGGAAGCAAGACTGAGATGTTATGGTCATGTAATGAGGATGTTGGAGTACATGAGATATTAGAGGAAGCAAGGCTGAGATAGTATGGTCATGTAATGAGGATGTTGGAGTACATGAGATAGTAGAGAAAGCAAGGATGAGATGGTTTGAGCATGTAATGAGGATGTTGGAGTACATGAGATAGTAAAGGAAGCAAGACTGAGATGGTATGGGCATGTAATAAGGATGTTGGAGTACATGAGATAGTAGAGGAAGCAAGACTGAGATGATATGGACATGTAATGAGGATGTTGGAGTACACGAGATAGTAGAGGAAGCAAGGCTGAGATGGTATGGACATGTAATAAGGATGTTGGAGTACACGAGGTAGTAGAGGAAGCAAGGGTTTAGTAATAGAACAAAGTGTTTTGCAAGATTCGACTCACCTTAATTTGTAGTTCTTGTACCACTTGCTCGGCACCAATCAGTTCTCCGGTCTGATCATCATGTCCGGCGATCTTAACGGCCACACACTTCAGAGTCCTGTAAAGCAAGGAGGGTCGTGCGGCCATCTTGTACGATACCCTCCCGCCTCTGTTAGGTATGCGAGTGTTGACAGCGTAGTGGTAACACTGCAACCACGTAGAAGTGAAACGCAGCACCTCTGGCGCGCAAGAGGCCGGTTGCTCGAGTCCGGCGGTTATGAGCCGGTGGTTCCATGGCTGAGTCGCCAGGTAGACTAGCAGTGGCTCCAGGTACTGTTTGCTACAGCAGTGCTCTAGTAGCATGTTCAGGAACTTCCAATAACCCGAGACATCACCACCGCCCTGGTACCAAAAAAAACATGTAAACAGTTTAATTGTACTAGGAAAGTGACAAGTCCACTTTTTTTTTTTAATTAGAAGCAAATTTGAATATTTTTGTTGTTTCATAATGTACAAAAAATTAGGGATGAAACCTCAAATCCCTCGAATCTTTTAGTATATATGAGATTCAAAGATTCAATAAAATTTCAGATTCAAGACTAAAAACTTAAAAAAAAAAAAAATTGTTTTCAATTTTTCAATTAAAATTTGTTTGAGAGTTTTAGAGCTTTAATACTATAATAATAGGATGAACTTAACAATCAGGTCCCAGAGCAGTAATTTAACACTTAACTGAATGTATGAATTGACTATTAGAAATAATGTTAACATTTAGTTACTGTTTCCACTTATGTTAGTAATTTTTTCAAAGATTTAGATTCGGATTTCGAGGTAAATTCTAAAATAGTAGATTCGACCCATCTTTAATAAATACACTCAATAATTTTTTTTTTCACAACTTAACCTCTAACAATAATATTAAAACATCAATTTGCTTTAGAGAAACTTTCATACTTTTGATTTCGGGTTTACTCGGAATTGATAAAGTGGAGCACGTCTCTATACATTCCTTAAATTTACCCCAAATTTACACAACAACAACCCGCCTTGGTGGCGTAGTTGGCTAACGCGTTAGTCGTGTTTAGCTCGACTGCTGAGGACGGGGAGATCGAGGTTCGAATCTCGGTCGGGTGAACTGGGGGTGGTTTCTCCTAAATGGTTTTCCACTCTCCCTCCAAGCAAATTCGGGTTCACTTCCTCTAATTCAACCTTCCCATTTCCTAATCCATTAGCGTAATTAGTACTTAAAAGCGTATAACCCGAACGGGTAGTAAGACGCAGTGCTAAATATTATTATTATTATTATTATTATTATTATTATAACACAACAACATTTTTGTATCTCACCACAATGCACAAAGATTGAAGTTTGAAGTAGAAAATTTTGATAAACTCTTCAGACATCTGTTCTTCGTTTCCTTCCATCCTAACAAGCGGCGGATGGAACGTGTTTATCAGCATCGTGTGCGTTAACTGGACCAAAGAAGAGACCGCTGCGGCGTTATCTGAGCCTAGAATTGCTAGGAGATGGTCCCTGCGCAATTCGACAGCAGTTCCACACTGAAATATAAGCAACGGTAACAGTGCTGTAGGGTGACCTGGTGGTCTAGGGGGTAGGGTGTCAGAATTCTGTGCTAGGGTCCGGGGTTCAATCCTCTGTCCCGACACAGATTTATCTGATCGCCAAACCCTTCCTTCACCTCTGACAAGACGTGTATTAATCACAACTTGTGAATGTGAGGAATGCCAGACCTCCACCGTGGTTCGGATCCCACGTTAAACTGTAGGTCCTTCATTTCATCTCACAATCACCCTACCATTACACATTAGCGTAAGTGCGTATAACCCGAACGGGTAGTAAGACGCGGTGCTAATAATAATA
>CABFVZ010001644.1:30237-41863 GCA_902151445.1 Timema monikensis | reverse complement strand
GTCTTACTACCCGTTCGGGTTATACGCTTTAAGTACTAATTACGCTAATGGATTAGGAATTGGGAAGGTTGAATTAGAGGAAGTGAACCCGCATTTGCGTGGAGGGAGAGTGGAAAACCATTTAGGGAAAAACCACCCCCCGTTCACCCGACCGAGATTCGAACCTCAATCTCCCCATCCTCAGCAGTCGGGTTCAACACGACTAGCATGTTATCCAACTACGCCACTGAGGCGGGTATTTGTATGTTGTATAATACTGATATACCGGTATATGTTTATTTTACAAATAAAAGGCATGTATTTGTTTAAATTCTAACACAAACCAGCATTTTTTTTTTCATTTTAACAGATATTCACACATAGTTAAAAATTTTATGTATGTTATTTTCGTTATTTTCAGCAATTACAAAACAATTGAAGGCGATGATGACTGACAAAAGTTTTTTGGTGTGTTTTAAACAAGTTTTATATTAAAACACCATATTTTATAATACTATTATAATAATTGATTCGTCCATGTGATAATGATGTTACTCAGAATAAAATATGCATTGCAGCAATGAAAATTTAATCAATGTAAAGTATATGAATAATATTGATTGATAGTATTATTTTAATTTTTATTGTTGCTGACTAAATATTGACCAATCTAAAAACTAATAAAAAGTTTACCCCCTGATTTCAAGTTCTCAAAATAGGTATTGTCTTATATTCAGGTGAATACAGTATGCGTTTTGTTTAATTTTTAGTTGTGAACTTTGGGGGCTACAGTTTTTTCATGTTTATATCTTGTCCTTCTATCTTCCTTTCAACAATATGGCTTCTACAATGAAAAAAAAAGTCACACTTTACAATGCTGCCACTGGACAAAGAGGTAATGGCTGACTATTGAAGAAAATCGATCGTTACCACCCAACCCATCGACCTAGGTTTCATTCTTGACCATACCATCGCAGTCTTGCTCCTCTACTATCTCATGTACTCCAACATCCTCATTACATGACCATACCATCTCAGTCTTGCTTTCCTCTACTATCTCATGTACTCCAACATCCTCATTACATGTCCATACCATCTCAGTCTTGCTTCCTCTACTATCTCATGTACTCCCTATACCCCCATTCTTGCCCAGGTAATTCATTCCACAACTTTTTATTTACCACAAATCAGGGTACTTTAATAATCGTGTAACACAAACCTGGACTTGCAGACATGTTTGGTTGTAGAAAATGTGCGAGAGAAGTTTGATAGCCAATGTGCTTGTAAGTAAAGGTGCGTACATCACCGCGTCTTGGAGGAGACGGAGGAATGGTGCGTCCTCCAGGTACAAACACAGGACTGGAACATGGAAACAAACAAATCAAGGACCAAGACAAATAGATCTGTCCAAAAGAGGATGCAGGAAAAACTTGTTTAGTAGTAAACAGCGACAAACATTATGGGTGGGTTTATATTTCATGCATAGCTCATAACCAATAGTAAATAGTGTAGGGGTGTGCGAAAGCTTCGAAACAAATGTCAGCTACGACTTCCCTTCTAAACAAGTTCTGGCTTCACCATTAAAATATATTGACAGCTAAAATGATACATTTATGTTCAGTTATAGTCATTTTCGACTGTTTTGTACTTTACAGATTAAAATTAATACGAACAAAATTTCAAGTAATCGATTTACATGTTGTGTTTTTTTCTTGATTTATCAGAGTAACACGAAAGCTTACAAACAATGGTGCAATAAAATATTTTCCAAGTAATCTTGGTGCATAAATTAATATAAATAACGATATAATATTTTTTTTCATTCATAAAACAACTAAAAGAAAATATTCTGACTTCGATTTGGCTTCGAGAATATTTCATATATTCGATTCGAGCTCGCTTCGAATTAAAAAAGCGGTCTTCGTACACACACACACACACACACACACACCCTTGAAATAGTATATCTCAATAAGTAAAACCTCTTTTCACTTTACGAGATGATTGTATTATATTTGGAGGAAGGTACAGGAAAGGTGGATAGAAACTCATAAAATGGATCAATACAATATGGCTGTTACAATGAAACTGCCCCTGGACAAAGAGGTAATGTCAAGACTCTTTAAGAGAATTGATCGTTACCGCCCAATCCTCCGACCTAGGTTTCATTCTATCGGAACTAATCAGGAGAGAGAATGAAACGCGCAATAAAACTTCCTAAAAGAGGAACCCAAAGTAAATAAAGGGGAGAAAAAGGAAATTGTTAAAAAATGATAGGACACATAGATAGGATCATTTAAAAGTTATATTAACATAAAGGAAAAACACAGGAAAAGGATATTATATTATTGTATGTACATAGTGTATAACGTGCAGTGCACAATTCAAAAGAAAAGTTCAACGATTTATAGTAAAAAGAAGTATATAAGTCTTGCTTAGAATGATTGTCTTTTAATTATATAAAAAGGAATAATAGATTTTCACTGATAGATAAGGTATTTAAAAATACTTCAATAAAGGGTTCATTCGGAAAAAAAAAACCGTTAATTAAACAATCTTTTGAAACTTGATGAAACTAATTTAACATTTGTCTGTACTATTAAAACCAAATTTGATTTGTATCTGGAACGATTTTATTACTGTTCTGAATATTATAGTAAACCTACTTCTCAATAACAGAGAGTAAAATGTAAAATTTCTCCTTTATTTTCAATCATATAGACAATCATAGCCATTGATGCTAGACAAAGCATTTCAAATATTGACACAGACACTAATTCTTTTCATCATCTTGTTTACTAGCATTTAATTGGCTATGTCCTCTCCTTCCATTATTTTGTTTCCAGCCATTCCAGTTTCCAACCTGTGTTCAGTTTATTAGCCAAGACATATATATTTTCCATGGCCGGCTTGATAGGCCTGTCTTAGCTTCATTAGCCTTACAATCGAACTTAAAGACTAGGCCAGGCACAACATCCAGTCCCCAGCCGTTAATTCATCACTGTGAAAGGGTAAACCTACATTTCACTATGCCGGGAATCGAACCCGGGACCCTTAGCTCAGCAGACAGATACGCTACCAACTGAGCTAAGGTGTTGGATCGCCACACATTCTCATTGACTGGGATGTCTCTATACTACATAATGTATAAAACGTTAAAATTCTATTAACTTTATGCATTGTTCACTATTCACTATTTACTACTCGAAATTTAAAAAAAAACTCATTTTTATTCAAACCTGACTCAAAGTGAAAACTGCTTTCCCGTGCACCCCTATAAAATAGTAAATTTTACCTGGTGCACCTAAAATTTTTTAGGACAACAAATGTATATAGCCTGGTATAGTAAATAGATCCACGCTCCCAATATCCCCCTTCTATTAAAATAGACAAACCTCTCTTATCCCCTATTTTGATGGAAACGTTCAAAACGGTGTCGCAAAGACGGAAGCCCTCGGTGTAGAGCAGTTGAGAGCCAGCGCTCCTGGTGAGTATCTTAGTCAAACTGCAAGCTACACAAGTGATGTTGTAGGTGTAGACATTGTCCGGCATACAAACGCAGGCTAGGTACATCACGAACCCAACATTCTTCACTAGAACAAGAATTAAGAATTAAATAAACGAGGAAAGGAAAGCAAAAAAAGGGTTTGATTCAATGAATATGGTTAAGTAAAAAGGTAAAACAAAGGAGGATAGAAAACATATAAAAGAGAACAAATGCCAATTTAATTTACTCCCTTTTTTTGTTGTTTGGTTTCGTCTTTTATGAAGTTTCACACTCCCGCCTGACGAGTTACGATAAAACCAAGCCTAGGTCGGGGGATTGGGCGGTAATAATAAATTTTCTTCGAAAGGCAGCCATTCATTACCTCTTTGTCCAATCGCAGCAATTTAAAGTGTGAACTGTGTTCTTCTTTTGATATGTAAATGTCAAATTGTGTTTGTTCCTTTTAAATATGTTTCTATACACCTTTCCTTTACCTTCTTGCAAATATGTATAACAAAATACCTCAAAAAAGCGAAAAGAGGTTTTTCTTTAAGAGATATGGAAATGAATAAAAATATTAAATTCATTAAATAAGGAAAAGGAAGGGCACCAAAAGACTTGATTGATTAAACATAGGAAGGAAGGAAAAGCCAGCCCTAAAAGATACAAACTGTGGGTCCAAAAACCCTAAAAATTCGAGAATTCACCCTAAATAGACCCATTGGGGATTCCAATCCCAATATCCTCGTTAACAGCGGGGCAATACTATCACAAATAGAGATTTATTAGACATGTTTAGGTCTCCTCACTCAAGCTGCTGTCGGAACAGTTGTTTAGAATCTGCGGGAGTCTGTCCCAGATGAGCGTCGCCAGTTGAACGTCCTGTTTGGGTGTATCCAGAGACCTCCATAGTACCTCCATGGCTCTGTCTGAAAGTGTCGCATCAGTAGACACAATCAACTCCTGAAATCGCAAATCAAAGGAAATTCAAGATCCATCTTAGACGTTGAGAACCGGCTTCGGTGGCCGCATGGTCCAACACGCTACTTTCGCAGTGGACTAAACTGCCGATGACGGGGAGATCGAGGTTTGTATCTCGGTCGGATGTACCGAGGGTGGTTTATCCAAAAATTATTTTCCACTCTCCTTTCACACAAATGCGAGTACACTTACTTATAAATATAACCTTCTTAATCCCTAAAACCATTAGCGTAGTTAGCACATAAGCGTATAAACCGAATCGGTTGTAAGACGCGGTGCTAGTAAAAAAAACGGTTGTAGCCACCAAGACGTGAAGTGTAGGCTTACCATATTAATTTGATAAATTAACAGCTGGGCACTTGTTGTTGTGACTGTCCTAATCTTTAAGATATATTATAAGACATATGAAGCTATGACAAGCCTAGCCAGCCGGTAGTGGGAAATATATGGCTTGAATAAAATAAAACCTGGAAATAGACTAGAAACAGTAATGGATGTAACGTAAGACACCAAGATGATATTTTCAATACATTTTGAAACATATAAAATATAAACACACATATATGATCGATGGGATCCTCAGATCATTAAGGATATTTTTAATTTGATAAAAATAATTAAAATGTGTTTTGCAATTTGTTTTAGAGCTCTAATATTGTTTATTGGTAGTTCAAACCCAATTTAATAATAATACAAACTTAACAACAAGATTCCAAACTGTTAATTTAACCGTTCGGGTTATACGTTTAAGTACTAATTACGCTAATGGATTAGGAATTGGTAAGGTTGAATTTAGAGGAAGTGAACCCGCATTTGCATGGAGGGAGAGTGGAACACCATTTAGGAAAAACTACCCCCTGTTCACCTGACCGAGATTCAAACCTCGATCTCCCCGTCCGTCCTCGGCAGTCGAGCTCAACACGAAACTAGCGTGTTAGCTAACTATGCCACCGAGGGGGGTATTTTTGTATCTCTTAAAATAAAATCTCTTTTCGCTTTTTGAGGTATTTTTTTTATGTATTTAGAAGAAGGTACAGGAAAGGTGGATAGAAACATGTAAAAGGAATGAACCCAATATAAAAGAGAACACAGTTTACGATGACACTGGGTAAAGAAATAATGGCTGCCTCTTTTAAGAAAATCAACCATTACCGCCCAATCCCCCGACCTAGGTTTCATTCTATCGGAACTCATCAGGAGCGAGTGTGAAACGCGTAACGCAACTTCCTAAGTTTTCTATCTATCTTTTCCAGTACCTGCTTTAAAATTAACTGAGCTTATAGGATGAACATTATAATGAAACCATTTAGTTATTATATCACTCCATTAAATTTATATTTCCTCTTTTGTTCATCATTTTTTCCTAAGATTCGGATTCGTAGATAAAATTAAAGATTCAGAGTTTTTTTGTCAGCACCGCATCATACTACCTGTCTGGGTTATACGTTTATATACTAATTAATCTAATGATTTTAGGGATTGGGAAGGTTATGTATAAATAAAGTGTACTCGCATGTGTATGTTCGAGGAGAATAGAAAACCATTTTGGAAAAATTACCCTCGGTACACCCGACCGAAACTTCCCATCATCGGCAGTCTAGACTACTGCAAAAGTAGCTCGTTATACCATACAGACAGTGAAGTGGGTATTTGGATTCTTAAAATAATAGATCTAGCTACCCCTCCCAGCCCTCCCCTCCTACACACTCACACACTCACACACACACACACACACACACACACATATACAAAAAGTTAGATCAAGCATAGAGAATTTGTAAAGAATATTGATTCAGTTTCGTTTAAAAAATGAAAATAGATAAATAATGCCCTTCCCATTCTAAATAAATAGAGGAACATTACAAACCAATAAACAACAGCCGATGACGGGAAATGTTTCCAACAGAGACAGTAATAAACCGTTGTTGTAGTCGATTGTATTCATCCACAGCTTTACCTAAAAGAAAAAAAAGAAAAAATGTCTGATATAGTTTATAATAAGCGTGTGCAATATCGAGTTTATTGATTTTGAGTTTTATGTGAAAATAAAAACCTTAAAGCCTTCGGCTTTCCTTTGCGTGTTTTAAGATTCACTTCATATTTTTTTTTAAATGTCCTTCGCACATGCCTAGCAGTCCATTTAGGATGCGTATCAGACACCCGGCTCATAGACAGGGGGGTGGCCAACCTTGGATAAGGCATAAAAATGACGTATCGAAGCTTACCACTTCAATCTGAAGCCAGCAGTCGACTCGTGGAGAACAGAAACTCCAAGATAGCAGAGCTGGATGATGAGTGTACACGCAGGCGACGAAATCGGGCGACTTCCCGTACTTTTCAAACGTAGCCACCACAACGGCGCTCGCCTGCGCGTCTTTCTCCGACTGAAACTTTCCGTCTTCGGGTAAGGTTGGTCTCTAGGGGGAAAAAAAAACGATATTGGAGTGTTGGGGTATTTAATGTTTTACAAATTTTTATTATTATTATTATTTATCACCGCGTCTTACTACCCGTTCGGGTTATACGCTTTAAGTACTAAATACGCTAATAGGTTAGTTATTGGGAAGGTTGAATTAGAGGAAGTGAACCCACATTTGCATGGAGGGAGAGTGGAAAACCATTTAGGGAAAAACCACTCCCATTTCACCTGACCAAGAAAGTCTTACAAAAAACAAATTGTGTTATTTGTCTTCAAATTTTGAGCCAAATTGAACGTTTTATTGGCTAAGCTATTAAGTTTTGTTTTTGTGTTCTGTGTCTTACGGAACATCCCTGTTATAAGCATAGCAACAATGTGATAAGGAACGCAGATTTTTAGAGGAAATTCAGCGGGGACAAGTAGGGTATTGATTTTGCGAACTCATTTAGCAAAAAAAANAAAAAAAAAAAAAACCCAGACACAACTTTAGCACAACGTCTAACTACCGTTCAGGTTGTACGTATATGTAGGGATGTTGAAAAAAAGTAGCCAAACTTTACTAATATTGATATTTTCATTCGGTACTAGTAATTTTTTTTCTGATACTTTTACTGTTATTAGTACTCACACTCTACTATCAAAAGAAACAACCCACCCAATCACAAACTGGAAACAGTTGATGATGATGATAGCAAAAAAGCATCTTGTTTAAAAAAATATATATTGATTCTTAGTGCCATCGATGCTTTTCTTTCGATATTACATCCCTACGCATTATGTATTAATTACTCTAAATGTGCTAAGGATATGAAAGGTTGAATTTAGAAGAAACTTACCCGCATATGCGCGGAGGGAGAGTGGAAAAATCATTTATAATATAAAAAAAAAAGTTCCCTCAATCGAGTTTTGAAGCCTCGATCTTCTCCTCTTCGGCAATCTAGTCTATTGAGAGAGTGACAACTTGGAGCGTTCGGCTAAGAGTTAAGTCTTATTAATTCAATTCATGAATTTATATAAATAATGTATTAATAATTAGCGATTACGAAGAATGTTGACCATACGAATGTATATATAAAGACATGTTTCCACAGGATATATTATTTTACATATAGGTAGAGAAGTACAAGCAACCAAGATGTATAAAATTGATAAATAGGGGTGAAGTGGGAAGGGGGATAGAAATGAGGGTAGAAAGATGTCAGGGGTTGAGAAGTTATATGAGGGAGATAGAAATGAGGGAGAAATGAGATTGGAGGTTGAGGAAAGTGCAGGAAGGGGATATTAATGAGGGAGAAATGAGATTGGAGGTTGAGGAAAGTGCAGGAAGGTGGATAATAATGAGGGAGAAATGCAATTGGAGGTTGAATAAAGTGCAGGAAGGGGATAATAATGAGGGAGAAATGCAATTGGAGGTTGAGGAAAGTGCAGGAAGGGGATAATAATGAGGGAGAAATGCAATTGGAGGTTGAGGAAATTGCAGGAAGGGGATAATAATGAGGGAGAAATGAGATTGGAGTTGAGGAAAATGCAGGAAGGGGATAGAAGTGTGGGAGAAATTAAATCAAGGCGAGAAAGAATGGCGGAAGGAACGGAACGAGAACATAAGACATCCTAAGCACGCCCCTGGTATCGGGCGACTCACAGCAACAATGAGCCACAAGGCCTTGAAGACGGGGACAAACTCCTTGTCGGACTGGAAGTGGATGGTGCGGAGGGGCAGGACCAGGGCGGAGATGTGAGGGAAAGATCTGGAACAAATATAGGACAAGAGGTTCAGGACAAGATTGAGACAAACAGGACACAAGAGGATGCTTTATTATTCCGGGATCACAATCGACTTAATGTTTACATAAGGATGAGGCCCTCGAATTCTTAAGGGTATTTGAAATAGGCACGTATTTATAATTCAGATCCTTGATTAAAAAAAATCTTAATTTTTCAATTAAAAACACAACAAAACACAAAATTATGTTTAAAAATAAGGTGACGCAATGGCTAAATGATTTTATAATAAAGGAAATTGATAAAACTAAAGAAAAAGGAAAAATAAACGAATAAGAGTAAATTTGATTAAGAACGCCCACCTAGGGAAATAGTAAAAGAATGTGGGAAGAATCCAATTCACAAAGGTGACATCTTCTTCCTTTCTGCTGTCTTCTATAGTAGAAGTAGTCACACACACACATTTTAACACAAATAGAATAATATTTCGGGATTGTTGCTTTTATCAAACACAAAGAATAATAATATTTAGCACCGCGTCTTACTACCCGTTCGGGTTATACGCTTTAAGTACTAATTACGCTAATGGATTAGGAATTGGGAAGGTTTAATTAGAGGAAGTGAACCCGCATTTCCGTGGAGGGAGAGTGGAAAACCATTTGGAAAAACCACCCCCAGTTCACCTGACCGAGATTCGAACCTCGATCTCCCCGTCCTCAGCAGTCGAGCTCAACACGACAAGTTAGCCAACTACGCCACCAACTGAGGCAGGTCAAACACAAAGAAGAAAGAGTAAACTTGACACAAGTTTTATCAATTTCCTTTAGTATAAAACACATAATTATATAATTTTCAGGGTACGTTGTGTTTTTAACTGTGAGCTTTGAGGCCTACGATTTTCTGCTAATTATATTGGGCCTTGTCCTTCTATCCTCTTTTCAATGTTTTGTCAAAAATAACCATTTGGCGTCATTTTTCTCTTGGTGTGATTTTATAAAAACTTGATCTTGTCTCGAAAGTTAAAAAAAGAATCTCAAAAATTCTATAAATAAATAAAAAGGAAATTATGGCTCTAATAAATGAAAAAAAACCAGGCCGGGAATTTATTATTTCCAATAACACCGTAATTACCCAAAAATAGGCTGCATTCCCCCCCCCCTTCCCACCCAAACAACCCTTATTAAGAAATATTTTGGTTATAAATATTGTTTTTCAATATCAACTTTGATAATAAAAGCTGTTACACTACAAAATTAACTTATAAATGGTGTTCATTGTAACTCTACCTATAACTATTTTATTATTTGCATTAAAAATGTGTGTGAGTTATATCTTGAATATTTAAACGAACTATAAGATAATCTAAAGAAAACGCCAGCTCAAATGTCAAAAAGGAACTTTATAAATTATTTAATTATTTTAATAAACATAATTTACATTTTTGTACATTCAAAGGACATCTTCTCGTGTCTTGATACATTTTTTATATTTCTGTCTCGAGATCATCTCGAATTGAAAAATTGGTTCTCGAATATCCCTAATGAATACATTAAAATAAATATACTAAATAATTTAGAGGTTAGATAAGGCCCTTGCCATGAAAATTGGACCGTAGAATACTCATATGGGTTCATGCCTGAAATAATTATAGAAAAAATTTACCAACAGACTCGAAAACATTAATTTAGCACATTAATCTATAAATGGATTATAACAAAAGAAAGAAATGCAGTTACTATTTCTATTTTCTCTAGTTATTTTTTTTCCCCCCAAACTTCAGATTAGTAAAAAATAGCGTAGTTTACCCAAATATTGATTTTAAAAAAATTAGTATTTTGGGAATAATTCTCACCTGTGTGTATATTGGATTAAAAAATAATAATATACCACCGACGCGATATAAAGAGGGCCTCCAACCATATTTTTACTCAGTAGATGCGGTAAAAACTCCAGGCTGCTGAGGAATTCCTTGACTCCTTGGTGGATGGACGTTCTGAACATGCGACTACTATCAGTATTTCCCAATTTGAGATACTTTGAGGACAAGTCGTACAGAAGTTCCCCCAAGATGAACAAGCATAGCTCAGACAGCCAACTGTCTTTCCTGGAAATTAAAATCAATAACGAGAATTTAAATATATTTTTTATATTAAATTTTCTTTTATACCTGGATATGGGAATCAAACTTGAAGAGACCTTTGGCTCAGTATACCAATGCTCTCCAGGAATCGTCCAGTGTTCTTTAGAGGCAGAGTCTTTTATGGACGTGTGGAAAATCGTCAGCTACAAGTGAGTGAATCTAAAGTTTATGAGCTATCATATAACGCAACCACCTTCGATTCAAAAGGGCTTTATCATTCCAATAGTACAACATTGAAAAATGCACATCATAAGATGAATTATAGACCCAAATTATTATGGTTTGTTAGAATTTTAAGAGATTCAACGCCTTAGCTCAATCGATAGCATGTCTGCTTACTGAGCTAAGGGTCCCGAGTTCGATTCTCGACATGGTTGAAATGTGGGTTTACCCTTTGAACAATGATAAATTAACGGGTGTGGAACTGGATGTTGTGGCGTTCCTCGTCTTAAGTTAGATTATAAGACATATGAAGCTATGACAGGCCTAGCAAGCCAAGAGTGGGAAAATATATGGCTTGAATAAAAAACTGACAACAGGCTGGAAACATTAATGGATGTAAAGGATGTTAAGGGGACTGACTATTTAGCTGAGATAATGCAAATCAGATGTTGTGCTTAGGTTGAATACTAACAAAACTTTTAACATTACACGAGTTTGATATCTACTATAACAAACAAAACACTACTTCCTATGGCCCTATACATATATATTATTATTATTATTATTAGCACCGCGTCTTACTACCCGTTCGGGTTATACGCACTTACGCTAATGTGTAATGGTAGGGTGATTGTGAGATGAAATGGAGGACCTACAGTTTAACGTGGGATCCGAACCACGGTGGAGGCCTGGCATTCCACACATTCACAAGATGTCTTGTCAGAGGTGAAGGAAG
>CABFVZ010001644.1:0-28417 GCA_902151445.1 Timema monikensis | reverse complement strand
GTATGGTCATGTAATGAGGATGTTGGAGTACATGAGATAGTAGAGGAAGCAAGACTGAGATAGTATGGACATGTAATGAGGATGTTGGAGTACATGAGATAGTAGAGGAAGCAAGGGTAAGATGGTATGGACATGTAATGAGGATGGATAAGGAGAGGGTGCCAAAGAGAATGTTGGAAATGAAGTATGTAGGAAAAGGACCGCAAAGGAGACCAAGGAAGAGATGGGAGGAGCAGATAACAGAAAGTGGGAGGATAAGAATGGAAGCAATTAAATGAGGAAGAATGGTGGAAGGATAAAGGAAGATGGGGGCATTTCACTTGACTGATTCGGCCACAGTCAGGAAACGGTTGATGGTGGTGATGGTTATGATGATGAAAATTAGACAAAAGGTTGGAGTGATGAACCATTCATCACGAAATAATATTTTAAAATCAAATCAAATCAATTAAGCTATTTAAAATCTTACCACAATGTAGCATGTAAGGGTGTTGAGGGTAAAGTCAGGTATAAAACTAAATATATCCCTTTGCAGTTCACGGTACACCTCCATGTTAGAAGAATCGCACGGGGTAGTTTGATCTTTTTTCCCGTCAAAGTCGATTGACGAGAATAATCTGAAAGCATTAATGACCTTATCAAATACAATGAAATAGGCGATAGAGTTACTAATATTTCACAAAAAAAAAAAAAAGAGTTGATGTAGAATAAGAAATATTTAGTGGATCAAATTTTATTTTTTAACATTTTTGATTTATTCCTATTCTAAATTGAAAAAAAAAATTATACAAGGACACGATAATCAAACCCAAGACTCCCGGCTTAGTGTGTCCATTCTCTACCATCGATCTAAACGGGATACGGTTCATTCTTCACTCGTATTTTAAGATAGTCTTTGTGATAGACGTGTGGAAAGAATCGGTTAGCAATGATCTATCATTAATATCACAGCCACTGGTAGCTCAGGGTGTTAAAGAAAGGGTGTAAGGGGGGAGGGATAGTTTAGTTTCAAACAAACAAACAAACATAAGTGATTGACATCTTGACCGAGACTTTTTTTTTAAATTACACATTGAGGTTAGAACTGCAAAGCAGGATAGAAAAATAATAATAAAAAGATACAAAAGCATTTTGAGTCTATCAACGAAAAGTGGAAAACAGTTCACACCTTACACTGCTGCCAATGAAGAAATATTTCTCGCCTCTCAATACTTCAACACTTTTTATTCCATCAGAACTATTCAGAATAAAGTTGGAAACTAACTAAACAAACTTACTAAGTAAAGATGGAAGATACTGCAGTGTTAATGTGTATGAATTTGTTAGATTGTGTTGGTAGGCCTGCAAGAAATATTAAATTATATAAACAGGGCCCTATAAAAAAAAGACACCATATTCTAAATAAGGGCTAAAAATATGAACCAAAACTTATAACTGCATACGACTAAATAAAACACTGACTTTTTTTAAATGTAAGATGCAATGAAAATCCTTTTCCAACTAAACTCTTGTATTCTGCTGAATATAATATTGATTTACAAATATCTGCTACAGAAGTAATAGCTACCCCCTCCCAACACAACCCTCTCCAGTCTAGTTGCATTCTCACCAGGAATATTGTATTTTACAACTAAACTCTTGTATTCTACTGAATATAATATTGATTTACAAATATCTGCTTCAGAAGTAATAGCTACCCCCTCCCAGCGCAACCCTCTCAGTCTAGTTGTAGTCTCACCATGAATATGTATTTTTACAACAAAATACATAATTATTCAACATGAATGCCTAAAATTGATCCAAAATGCTAAAAATGAGGCAACATAAGAATATAAGACCTTGAATTCTGAAATGACAAAAATGAGCAAGAATCAAAATAAAAAAAAGTATACATTTCTACAGCCATGTAATCATGAAGAGTGTGTGAGATAAAAAAAAATTCGGGACCTAAAGATAACATTCTTACACAATAGTAGACGATGCAATGTTACTTGTCACAATGACGGTTCTGTAAAACATTGCGTCCGTGTCTTTGTATGGATTGATGGATGTCAATGTTGTGGCGAGTTTGGTCAGGCAGATTTTGACGGTGTCCGCCAGGATGCGCCACAGTGTGTTGGACAGCTTGTGGTTGACGACACTGCTCAATAAGTATCCAGCAGTCACGAGGAACTCTTTCTCGACATGACCTGGGGCACGAAGCATCTGGTTGACGGTTGACAAGACTCTTCTCACATCGAAAATTGAGTCGAACACTTTCTCACAGTGTAATGCACCATTGAATCTGAAATTACCAAAAGTATACAATGTCAAAAAATATTAAATATATATTTATATCAAAGCACGAAACTTCCGGTTGCCAGGTCACCTTTGCCGACCAAAAATTTGGGTCTAGTGACTGAAATTTTGTATTTAAAATGTGTTTCAAACACGCCCAAACTATATAGGCTCAGATTTGTGTATCTCAAACCAACGTTGTTTAAGTTCTTTGGAAAGCGCACGCTTTCAAACCAAGATTGCAATCTATATCAATAGATGTGAGACCCGCCTCGGTGGCGTAGTTGGCTAACACGCTTGTCGTGTTGAGCCCGACTGCTGAGGACGGGGAGATAGAGGTTCGAATC
The DNA here is from genome assembly GCA_902151445.1 of Timema monikensis. Taxonomy (NCBI): domain Eukaryota; kingdom Metazoa; phylum Arthropoda; class Insecta; order Phasmatodea; family Timematidae; genus Timema; species Timema monikensis. Next base: position 25,793 of record CABFVZ010001644.1, on the reverse strand, counting down.
TCGGTCGGGTGAACTGGGGGGGAGGTTCCTAAATTGTTTTCCACTCTCCCTCCACGCTAATGCGGGTTCACTTCCTCTAATTCAACCTTTCCAATTCCTAATCCATTAGCGTAATTAGTACTTAAAGCGTATAACCCGAACGGGTTGCGTATAACCCGAACGGGTAGTAAGACGCGGTGCTAAATAATAATAATAATAATAATAATAATAATAATAATAATAATAATAATAGATGTGAGTATAACTCTGTTTTCAACACCTCGGGTCGGTCTCCCAAAGAAAAAAAATTCTTCGTTTTGGGATAGAAGAAATAAAGAGGCTCTTCATGTACTTGGGGCACTGTGGACGATGATTTGTTCAGAATTTCTGTAAATGAACCCTTCCTGAACAAGAGTTTGACCCAAATGTTACGATTGACGAGCGGTAATTCAGTACAGAAAGGCAGCGATACTCAAAATATAAAGTACTAAAGTACATACATTAAAAAAAAAAAAAATTGTTTATATTTTTCATAATCATGAATATAAAATATTGGTGACCAAAAATTTTAGTTCAGCTAGTGTCTTCAGACTTGAAATTTCATGCCCTGATTTATATTTATTTTGTTGGTGCAAGTTAGGTTTTTCTATCTCTAATATGAAGTTAATGTTAATTTTTTGAACCATAAACAAAAATAAAATAAAAATATTTCAGGGAATGTTTTTCTTCAAAATTATAAAAAAAATAAAAAAAAAGTGTTTAAATTCTAGTTTTTCATAATTTTAAATAACCAATTCATACAAGAAGAGACCAAGATGGTATTGGTCATGTAATGAAGACAGAAAAGTAAAAAGGATCAAATAAAATTATAGAGATGAAGCATGCAGGAAAAAGACCGCAAGGGAGACAAAGAAAAAGATGGAGGGAGCAGATAACAAAAAGTGTGCAAGTGAGAGAAGAAGAATGAAAGTGGTTAAATGAGGAAGAATGGTGGAGGGATGGAGGAAGATGGAGGCATTCTACTTGACTGACCTGGCCAGACGCCGAAAACGATGATGCTGAATATGATAATTTATAAATAATAATAATAATATTTAGCACCGCGTCTTACTACCCGTTCGGGTTATACGCTTTAAGTACTAATTACGCTAATGGATTAGGATTTGGGAAGGTTGAATTAGAGGAAGTGAACCCACATTTGCGTGGAGGGAGAGTGGAAAACCATTTAGGGAAAACCACCCCCAGTTCACCTGATCAAGATTCGAACCTCGATCTCCCCGTCCTCAGCAGTCGAGCTCAACATGACAAGCGTGTTAGCCAACTACGCCACCGAGGCGGGTCTGATGGTGATTTATAAATCTACTGTATGTTTATTTTTTGATCCGGCCCACCTAAGAGACTCAATATCCTAAAGTGGTTTAGGTTCGACCACAGATGCCCAGGTGGGAGTAAGAAACTTAAATAGAGCTCTAAGATTACATTTTTAAAATGTTTTACAGTAATTTTATATTAAGTAATTAAAAAAAAATCTTGGAAATGAAATAAAATCAAGTAGATGTATATTTTAAGATCACTTGTGGCATATAATTGATCCTAAGCCCCTATTTAAGATAATTTCACCGACCTGTGGAATATGTCAGCAATCAGCCCGACCACTGGACTCAAAATTCTCGTCGGTTTGTTCAATCTTAAGAGCGTGTTGGTGGTTCGCAACAGGCACTCCGACACATACACCGCATGACTCCCGGAGAAGAACTTGGGGTCATTGATGAGTATTTCAAAACATTGTACAGCGTAGCTAAAAGAAAAAATATGCGAAAATACAATTGAGTAGAGTTGTTCTCGATCGCACAGTTAAAAAAAGAAAAGAAAAAAGGGAATTGACTAAATATGAGCAGCGACCCAAGATGGTAATATTAATCTCAGCCGTTACCTGTAGTAGAATGCAGGTCTATGGGGGCCTTAACTTGGTTTATCGGCATGTTTATAAGGATCTATCATTTTTTATGGAAAAGTTTGTTATGTTCAAGAACTAACTTTAGTCACAACTAACAGGTGTTTTTTTAAAAGGTTTTATAATAAATAGGTCTGTTTATAATCTGAACACCTACTTAAAGATGTACCACTTTGGAGTTGTTCATAAACTATGTACACATACAGTTGCCCCATGGCTTCTTTGGTACTGACTGACAGCTTTAAAAAGTTAACAGACCCAATTACATATCCCTACGCCGAACTAGGTGATCTGCAAAAAACATGTGTTTAGCAGCTGTCACTTTTTGACGGTCAAAATTTAGGTATATACCTAAATGTTGACTGTCAGAAGTCAGCTGTCAGCACCAAAGAAGCCATGGGGCTACTGTAGCAATGGGAGGAGAGGGAGGCAGAATAATGTTCGGCAGAATAATGTTCGGCACAATCGAGCGTGACGAAGGGTGGAGAACTATGCGTAGGCTACATATAAACAAAGATCCACTGAACAACTTTTATTGTCAAGCTTAGTTAACACTTACAGACTCGTTTCAATAAAATGACCAGTTCAAAGACTCTACCATTAAGAATGGGTATTTAAATTGGAGGAAGGAAGTAAAAAAAAAAAAAAATATGTTTATTAGAGTAGTAGCAACTTTCTGGTTTAAATAAGTGTGTCCTCTTAAGTTTATGCAATTAATAAAAGGAATTATATTATACTTGTGTAGTTGCGAGGATAAGAAAGAAGAAAAAAAAAAGAGGACAAAATATATTAATATACCATAATTAATTTAATATAAAAGTTTTCTCTTTATTGTTTATAATGTAAAAGACTTGACAAACAAAAAAAAATATTATTTGTCAGAGGCACTGTACCTTGGACAAACTTATTTTGAATTCCATTTTAAATAATTACACTTTAAACTTAAAATGTGATTCAAGGATTCGAAAGAAGATTTAAGATTCTGATTCCAGAACTAGATTATTCGACCCACCTCTAGTTAACTTATTTTAAAAAATTAACGAAATACAGTCGAGCCTCTAAAGTTCTAGATCAGTGGTTCTCAAAATGTGGCCCGCGGACCACCGGTGAACCCGCGATGTGCCAAGTGGTTCGCAGACAGGACCTTTAGAGATAATATTATATGAAAGAGTTTCTTTATAGAGTGTAAGAATGACACACTAAGTTGATTTAAATTTTTCTAGTAAAACCTCCACTGGTCTCTATTATGAAGAGAATGGCGCGAACCCCAAGCAGGATTAAGGTTACTTGCACCAGTTTGTTCAAAATTGGCCTAACTTTGTCGCAGCCATGACAGTCGACAACCGAGAATGTTGAACTGTGCTATTACCACCGTCAATCATTTTTTTATTTTTTAAATCAAGAGTCTCATCTTAATTTTTTTTTTTTCGTAGGCCTATGGCCCATTTGACCGAGAGAGACTTTTACATCCAGGTTCGGTAACCTTATGTGTAGACTATTCACCGCTCTGTTGGCAGACAACGTTACCCAGGGTACACCATGAGAGGTTGTCTACACGTCATAACCGCAATGAGATGATGTGATGGTAGTTATTATGGTGTGGAGTCTTAAACCTAACTTAAACCTAACTAACCAAACCCTGGTGACCGTTGGTATTATTCCCCTAAAGGGAAAAAAATATACCAAAAGTATCAAACAGGGAATCAAATCCAGAATCCTTATGCTCGTAGACAGGAACACTATCTACTACAGCACAGGGTCGGTTACTTTTCTGCTGTCAGTTACTATTACTTCTATGGTGAACGAACTTTAGGCTCATTACTTTAAACATTTCATATGAAAATAGAACAGTATTTAGATTGTGTTTCATAGGAAATACATTAAAAAATATATACATTTTTAATTATATAAAATTAGTCCTAAGAAGTTATGATTTTATTTTTAAAGATTGTGATGGGAAGGGGAGGGGGGGATCTATTAGAAGGCCCAAAGTATCCACTAAAAAATATAAGTCTTAAATGTCTATTACTAAGTACTGTTTAGATTACATGTATTACTTACGACAAGAATGGAGCATGAATTTTTGTCATGGTTTCCGCCAAACTTTCTGCGACATCTTCTTTCAGCAAGCTTTCGGATAGACTTGGTCTTGCTCTCAAATTCTCAAGAAGAATTTGAGCCGCGTGGACCTTTAAAAGCAAAACTCATAATAAGGTTATGTAGCCTATCAGAGATTGGTGGATTATGAAAGCCTAAAGCGGGATTTTGGTAGGAATTTTTTTTTAGAAAATACAAAACATATTTGTTATTGCTTTCCTAAAATTATTATTAGTAGCCTACTCTAGATATGACAGTTTTATAAGTAGCCCCTTTTCCCCCAATAAACGATATATCTACATAAAGATCACATGACATGACGTGAAAATTATTGTTAAAGGAGATTTTGGTAAGTTTCTTTTAAAAAATCTGACTGTAGTCTCAACTTACATATTTGTATCTAGGCCCAATGTAAAATTAAAAATAAACATATAATGCTTTTAAACTTAACCATACATTTAAAGTAATATAATTAATATTGAAATTATTATTTGATTGTGTAGCTTAAAAAACATCATAGACACTGAACTGAAAAAGAAACAGACATAACTTTCTACAAACCTGTCTCGCATTATTTCTGAAGAGGAAAAGTTCTTTTAGCTTTTTTGACAGAGTTGAAGGACTGTCCAAGCTATAATTATGTAGTGGCATTAAAAATAGCTTATAAACAAATTCAAACAAACAATCACAGGTATTAACAAAGTTTACAACTAATAGTAGACAAAATATAAATGTCTAAGCCTACGTCTACGTCTACGTTGTAATATGTTATTTTTCTTTTGCTTGATTGATACTTTACTGATGTGTATATTTTAAATTATGTATTTTTTAAATAAAAGTTCGTCAATACAGTAGTTTTCAAACACGTTTTAATTATTGTACTTAAATTTAAAATAGTTTGGAGTTTCAAGAACATTTTTAAATTTCGAACACGATTCACATGAACAAAAAACAAACTAGTTAACAAGATGACCACCACAACAGCGTAAAATGTCTTCAATATCGTAAAAATCCACTATAGCCATTCAATCGGGCTATTGTTATTGAGTAAATAAATACTCAAATTTTACATCTGAATTGAAAATTTGTAATTTCAGGATATGACACGTATAAATGAAATAATCAGGTGCAAAGAATTCTTTCTACCATATGTTCCATATAATATACGCGTCTTACTACATTTTTTTAATAAAGCTGTTAGCTACCATACTTCCCATGGCGATTCGAGTCTCCGAAAATATGAAAGTAATCCCGAAACCTAAACGTAGTCTATGGGCGTAATAAGTAAATAATCTGAACGGGAAACTCCAAAAATATTAACTATGTGCTAAACGTTTCACATCGAGATTATACAAAAACTGTTTGGATCACAAATAAAACTATAAAAACAGTTTTTGTATAAAATGTTATATTCTATTTTTTGTCTTAAAAGTTTAATAAACACTGATAATTTGAATGGTTTATGTTATAATTTAAAAAAAAAGTTTTACGGCTCTATTCTTTCAAGATGGCAAATGTAAAATAACCTTTTGAGAGTGGCACTAAATTCTAATTTACTACCGCAAAATTATACTAATACCTATGTAACATTTCATGTTAGTGTCAAAGTGAACGATTGCTATGCTTAGCAACTCCACTAAATTATGCCTAGGTTAGGCTAGGTTTAGGGATTATTTTCATATCACTCTCAGGCTACTCTAGGTTAGGTTTAATTCTGTTTGGCACCCCGGGCAGTCGCCTGGATCACATGACCCTTAAGCCACCGCTCCTATCATCCAATGTTTGCAATAAAGAACATTTTGTTAGCTGTCACTTATATACATTCTGTAGATGAGGTGTATAGTACCCTGTCAAACATTGAGTTTGAAAAAAATTATCATTGAGTCTATTCTATATTCCTCTTACTATCACTTATAATTTTTCACTTTGTGTGCTTTGGCAGCTTTAAGTGAAGCCCTCATCCATTTTCTAGCCAATCAATAATATTGGTGATCCGTCTCGATGGTGTAGTTAACTAATGCGCTAGTTTCCTGTCGAGCTCGACTACCAAGGACGGGGAGATCGAGATTCGAATCTCACCTGGGCGAATTGGGGGGTGGTTTTCCCTAATTGATTTTCCAGTCTCACTTAATGCAAATGTGGGTTCACTTACTCTAAATTCAACCTTCCCAATTCCTAAGCCCATTAGCATAATTAGTATTTAAGTGTATAACCCGAACGGGTAGTAAGACGTGGTGCTAAATAAAAAATATTATTGGTCTTTAATAAAATATTTTAATTGAATAGTGTATGCATAGTTCGTCAAATATTCGACTACCTGCTGATTTACAATTAAATTAATATGAAATAATATTTACAGTTAAAATATTGAGTGGAAGTAATAAAAATCTTCTGATGGAATCATACAATAACGATTTAAGCTCTTTAGTGTTGGGAAAATTTTATTTTTGGTTTTAATTTGGAATAAGTATTTAAGTAAAGCAAAAATTACTAAACTCTTATCAAATTTATTTAAATTGCTTGTTTATTACTAATTTTTAGTTTAGCTATTTATTTTGAGAGCTTTTGATATGGTCTTTAATATGGCGGTGCCATTTGAAATTATTTGGTAAAACAATGAGTTTGGAAGGGAGCATTTTTATTAACCTCTAGAATGGTGACCTGGTGGTCAAGGGGTAAGGTGTCAGACTTCTGTGCTGGGGGTCCCGGGTTCAATCCTCGGTCCCGGCACAGATTTATCTGATTGCCAAACCCTTCCTTCACCTCTGACAAGACGTGTATTAATCACAACTTGTGAATGTGTGGAATGCCAGGCCTCCACCGTGGTTCGGATTCCACGTTAAACTGTAGGTCCTCCATTTCATATCACAATCACCCTACCATTACACATTAGCGTAAGTGTGTATAACCCGAACGGGTAGTAAGACGCAGTGCTAATAATAATAATAATTAACCTCTAGGGGATCTTCCGAACGGGTAGTAAGACGGGGTGCCGGGGTGCATAAAACAATATTTATTTTATACCTCATGTTATCCTCTGATGTCCTAATACGAGTACATCACTAAAATTCTCATTATATTTGACCCAAAAACTAGACTGAGGGATCGATCCATCTATCTGTGTGTGACATAATAAACGAATGAACTATTTCGAAGTTATCCCTTTTAAGATACCTCTTGGTATTCTCTGGTGTCCTGGTACCTCACAACAAATTTTCACGTTCCTGAGAAATTATAATTCCAAAATTATTACCAAGCAATCAATTTGTGTGTGATAGTTTTTTTTACACCTCCTTGAAGTGTCTGATGACCTAATACGTCACAAAAATCTTTCATTGTTTCTGAGTATTACAAACCAAAGGAAATGGCAGAGAGAGAGAGAGAACCCTTATTTCCTCAGAGATAAAATCTGTATCTATCTAGTAGTTATTTAGTTATTATTATCAATGTTTTAAATGCTTACATGAATTCAAGGACCAACACTAATGTTTTTAGGATATCTTTTATTTTTATTGATGCCTTGCTAGAAATGTATTCTCAAATTTAAGTCCATTTGATACCTAAATTTTATAGGTAGATATTTGTTTATAATTTTCTTTGGCCAAACTTTTAGTTTAAAAAAAAAAGGTGAATCTGCCCGTTCGGGTTATACGCTGATCCCATTATCATTAATTAAAAATTTATTTGAGGGAAAATTTCATAAATTTTTTTCAATAAATTATTTTATCGCCTGACCACTGATCTACACATTTTATTCCATGCTGCAATTTTATTTACTCCATCTTTGTACTCTTTTTGTATTAATAATGAACAGATCGTTTTTCTGTCACATGTGTTTTATTGGGCAGTGTTTAATCGTAGAGCTAGACTGTACCCAAATAGTCTTATGCATCGTCGCCTTGACTCGTGCCCTTGATAATTGCATTGTCAATCATGTGGACAAGTGTATATCTGACAAAATAGTAACAAAGGATGCCTCTGCGTCTGCTCGAGCCTTCCTCGAGGTCACCATGGCTATGGCATTTGTTTTAGTATTATCGTTTCGTCTACTAGAGCACCGACTTACATTTTCCACCAATTTAAATAAGGATGTCATTTATATAGTTCCTAAGATCTTCGGTTGGAAGCAGCACTGTGGGCCCAAGAGTGTTGCAGTTCAAATAGTTTGATGCACAGTCTTCGCTATGAACAGCGCGAAAAGTGTAAAATCATCAACACTGTATCAAGTCTAAAACTCAAGGGTCCGACTAGGAAGCCTTAGGCTTTTCAGATACAACCTTTGGCACCATCTGTATGCTCGAAAGAGATTGAGTGAAACAAAAGATGGAGTTGAGACAAAATAAGAGTCGATTTGCTGAAAATCTTCATCGCTCGGACCCGCCTCGGTGGCGTGGTTGGCTAACGCACTTGTCGTGTTGAGCTCGACTGCTGAGGACGGGGAGATCGAGGTTTTAATCTCGATCGGGTGAACTAGGGTTGGTTTTTCCTAAATGGTTTTCCACTCTCCCTCCACGCAAATGCGGGTTCACTTCCTCTAATTAAACCTTCCCAATTCCTAATCCATTAGCGTAATTAGGTCTTAAAGCGTATAACCCGAACGGGTAGTAGGACGCGGTGCTAAATATTATATTATTCATCGCTCGGCCTTTGTTACACGCGGAGAAAAGTTTTGTGTTGCTACCTAAGTGTGAATAATGCTTGCATTACAAGGTTCTCAGTCATTGTTGAAACATGAAATATGAGCAGCTCATGTGGTCCTAACCTTAGTTCAGTTCTTATTACAGCAACGTACTAGATTATTTTATACCAAACTCTCATTCATCTTTCAAAGCTCAGTTCATTGGCTTGTTCAAGTTCAGCTTTATGCAGTAAGCCCCATGGCTTCTTTGGTGCCGACTGACGGCTTTGAAAAGTTACCAGACCAAATTATGTATCCCTACGCTGACCCATATGATCTGCAAAAACAAGTGTTTAGCAGCTGTCACTTCTGACAGTCAAAGTTTAGGTATATACCTAAATGCTGACTGTCAGTCAGCACCAAAGAAGCCATGGGGCTACTGTAGCCATTGTCTCGCTGTGGTAACTATTTTACATGTATTCCAAAATAGCTTCCTTCAGCAGCTGGAAAGGTGTGTATAGAGGAACAGCATGGATTTATAGTTTATTTTAAAACTATAAACTCTCTGCAATTAAATAACTATCCACCCCATTGTCCCCCAAACAGCTTTACTTTTACCTCTAAGGGCATGCAAAGGATTTCGAGTAGTACATGGTAAATTTTAGTTGTCATAAAATGTGTCTTACAATGGCTGGCCTATTAAATAAATAAACTCAGATAATACCAAGTTGTGGATTTTTATAAGCCTTATTTTCCTCGGTCAGAGATATATTTAGCTTATCACTGAAGCTTTATTTAAATTTGGAATGACAAATACTTTACTGGAAAGCAGTTTTTTGATCCTTTATTTTTTATGAAGAGCTAAAAGGGTTATATTGGCTAGACATTGGTCTCAAAAGTAGTATGCATCTTTAAATTTGNAAAAAAAAGTTTTAATCAACATTTAAAATGGCCATTTTTCTTTAAAAATATATTTGTTTGGCCTATTTTCAATCTTAAAAAATCATAATTTTTTATTTTATGTCTCTGCAATTTTAAGGTTTTTCCCCATTTTTTTTTAACTAACTAAATAACAAAAAAGACAATTTTTTATTGGAAACATTTTATTAAATGGTACAATTTTTTTTTTTTTTAAGTTTACAAAGCTTCGGCAAACTTTACAAAGAGCCACAAAAATATACACTCTTTAAATTAATTATCTGAACATACATTGTACATTGCAAATTGTCTTATATAACAAAAAGACTTTGTAATAATATAGTGTAAAATTATGTTCATACTTTATTTAATTGAACACATTTTTTTTAGTATATTAGTGTACACTTTAACAAAACTTGTACTCTATACATTAATATCTTTCTTGGGATCAATAGATGTAAAAATTCGTCAGTGTTAAATAAATGGTGATGTTATGTTTTGTTATGTTAAAACAAGATAAAGAATAAAGGAAGATACTTATACTAAATACACTTTTATTAACAAGTAACATAATTTTGAAGGGGGCGAATAAAATGTGTTGAGAATTAACTTATCTTTGGATGCACTGATTCATCTTACAGCCACACCTTTAAAGGCGTCAAAAATGGTTGTAATTGCCCTTTTAGTAATATAACTCTTAAATGATTTTGAAAGATTGGACCAATAAAAACTTTAATACGTGCTAATATAAATGATTTTAAGGACTATGTAAATAAAGCTATTAGTAAATAACTGATATTTTAGGTTTACAATTATTTTTTTTTCATCTTAGGACAAGGGTTGGCAACTAATGGATCATGATCGACCGGTTAACTTCATGGTGATTTTCATTCAAAATTAGTTGTTTTTTTAAACTCACAAATATACCAATTACTTAGAAATAATATTTGAGTGCAAGCAAAATTTCCTTGATCGGTAATCAGTAATGTTATAAGAAATTTAAATAGTTTAATATGAAAATGTATTTATTTTAAAGAATGTGTGGAAACGATGAGTAATCTCGATATTTTCGATATGTTTTATAAGACGGTTGGGACCCAAAAAGATTGTCAAATCTTGCCTTAAGAAAACCATTCATTGTTATAAACGAGATTAAAAAAAATTCTTTCAAAGTGGGTGTTTATTATCTTAAATAAATAACATTTTTTTGTTCATAATCAGGGGCTTTTTATTCGACAATTCATAAAACTATTAAATCTATAAACACGCATTCAATTTTTGTATGTGTCAGAGGTACAATTCTACTGCCCCCCCTAAAATAAAATATAAAAAGTGACTAAATCAAATATTCTTCTTTAAATATAAACGTACATATATAACAAAATTAAATTAAATATAAATATATATTTGCCTCTGTAGTAATACTGGCGCAATGAATCATGTGATGCTTTCTTAGTTTTAGCGATAACACAGTTATAAATGGTTAAGTTTATTATTTTATTTATTAGAATAGGACCAAAAAAACATAATAATTGCCACTTGCAAAACCCTTCAAACAAAAACTTTTTCAGGTCAGTGTTTATTTAAATAAAATCTATTAATTTTAAATATTTATATATATAAAAAGATAGTTTGAATATAGAGATGTGAGAGTATTAAAAACATTGAGATCGAGCGTAGAGATATTTGAAATTTCGATAACTTTAATTTGATTACACTGTATTGAAAATATCGAGAAGATATTGTACTTACAATAATTTATTTGGATCTTTACACTTTAGATTACACCAATCAACAACAAAATTATGCCATTGCTATTGGTTTCAATGTTAATTTGATTATTAATGTCTTTTTTTTTTAGCAACATGATTAAAGAAAAGATTAAGACATTTAAAAGTTATATGTTGAAATTGTGTTTAGACTAGAAAAATAGAAATGAGCTTTAAAATTATTGCAAAACATTAAATCTTGTACTCGACCTAAATTTGATACTCACACAATACAAATAAAATAAATTTATCAACAAATGAAAAACAATACTCTTCTTTAGGGCCAAAACTTAAATAAAAATTGTGTCTGTTCAAATTTCTTTTTGATTAATATAAAAACTTATTTAACAAAAATAATATTAATTTATCTAAAATGTATATCAACTTGCAATAAAAAATAAACTTCTTTAACACAAATAAGACACTTTCTTCTTTGTAGCCAAAAAAACTTAAATAAAATATCATGTCAGACTCTGATCAGAGAATTGATTTTAAGGGAGGGAGGGNTGGTAAAATGTCTACACAAAAATATCCGCAGACAAATACACATAATAGAATTTTAAATTATTCATTTTATATCTATATTTGGTTAGTAACAGTGACAATAAAATATGTAAATTTCTCGTAAACTAATGAATTATACTTTTACAACATGAAATAATATTGAACGGCCGTAATCCATTTAATGATAAAAATATGTTAAACAATAGTTGATTAGAACACTTCCAATCTTTCACCGCGGATAAACATGTGTGTGAGTGACTATACATAACAGAGTGATTCTGATTTCGAAAGCGGAATTTAAGAAACCACAACGCTCGATAATATTCTAGATGTGATAACATTTAACAAAGTGAGTACAGTTTCATAAACTTTTTTTAAGAACTAGGTTTATTTTATTTTAGAAATCATGTGTTTTATACTTTTCACAACATGAACTTAGTTACAATAGTGGATTAACATACCTACATACATACATATATACATACATACAATGAGCAAAACAAATAGATAAATTAAGTAAGGTTTGGCATTAGAACTTTGTCAGAGGCTAGTTTTTACATTGATGGGTGACTAAGAGATAGATGTTATGAAATGATCCATCTATTTTTAAACGTCTTTTCTAAAACTTATATACCATCTTTTCCAAGATAAAAAAAAATTGTTTTTAAATAAAATGCCCTTTCACTTAATTTCTATATCCTTTTATAAAGAACATTTTCATAAGTGTCTAATACGAGAAGGGGAGTGTTTGATTCAACTTTCAAAATTTTCACTAAAGAAAACGATAGCTTTTTCAAAATGATATCAATCAAATATTATTGTTTTAAGTAGTAGCCCATGTACCGTGGGTAGTGCTGGCATAGGTATTTTCTAGATAGAACACAAAACATACAAAACTTTTTTTTTTTCATAGATATAAAAAGCTAAACAGTTGTGTTATTTAACAGTATTTATTATTATTGGGATGCATTATAATTGCAAGAAAACTGGTTAGTAATATATTTAATACAATTGCTGATATCTAAATCGTGTAATCTTGACTGGAAAATGAATTTAGTTGTTGAAAGTCAACTTCGCAGTCCAACATTCAGACCCTGAAGAAGTTGCTTGTGATAATACAAACATAGAGAGTAATTTTCTTCACTTGGTAATATCAACAGTTGTTGAATAACTGTCAAGGGTGTCCTGGAATTTAATGACAACTTTTTCTCGTCATTTAAAAGTTTTTTCATATAATGAATGCCACTATGCTCATGACATATTCAACAACTGTTGATATCACCTTGTGAATAGAATATATGTTTCTTTCTACAGCAGCATTATTTTATTTATTTTTGATATAAAAACTGCAAAAACGGTTGTCTTTTCTTGCGTCCAATCCATCCTCACTTTAAGTGATATCCCTCCTAATTTAAACCCAAAATATAATCTACAAACTTGAAGTCTGCATATATTCTCTTACACCCATCGCTTGAATGGAAAGTAGCTAGGATATATAAAAAAAAACACTTATGAGAAAATATGAATTTAAAAATATATGATAGACCAAACAATTAAAATTTTAAAGACACTTTTTTTTTTATGAGTCTTTTTAGAGTTTCAAAGCTGCCAGAGATTTGAAAAACCACACACAAAAAAAAGCAGACATTTCTAAACCCACAGAAACTTTTTAAGATAATGTTCTTAGATCTAATCAAAGTTTGAGTTTTGATTCACCCTCATCCTTAACATCTTTAAAGCGCTTGGTGGCCAATGAGTCCGCCTTGACGACTTTAGTCTTGACTATGACGAGCTTCGTAAAATGAGCGATATCCTCGCGGGACGTGGCTCCCGGTAGGTGGCCGACATCGGTACTGCATCCCCTCCCCTCCTCGGCTAGTGCTCGAAGAGCTTCTTGCGTTTGGCCACCATCCCGCTCAGGGAGCAGAGGGCGGGGGAGTGGAGGGGGGCAACCGATAAAAAAGTCGACTGGTTTCTGGTACAGCTAAGCTTCGGAGACCGAATCAGTTCTGGAAAATAGTAAATAAAGAAAAATATCGGATTAAAGTCTAAACGAACAGAACTTTCAAATCCTAGGGAGATTCTGGAATCTAAATTTCCACTTTGGTGGTCGCATGGTTTAAGGCAGTGATAGTCAACCCAAGGTTTTTATACAAAATTATTAAATTTTTTCTGGGACTTTTCAAGGATTTTCTACAATTCCTCCAAGCCAAGTGTATAAAGTAATCTCGGCAAATATCATTACATATATTCTTCTATTTAATGCAGGCATTACACAAACACCTTTTATTATTTTTTAATGTATTCCTTGACTATGGTGTCTATTCAACTTGACCAATGAAATCCCCGACCTTTCATAAAATTCCCGACTATGTCACATCCTTCTAACTTCCCCTCCCCCCCCTCCCCCCTCATTTTTCTATTAATCTTTTTTATGAACAATAATAAGAAGTTTTAAAATTTGAATATATTTTTTTTTTAATCTGTATTAAAATTGTTGATTAGGAATTAAAAATTATTATTAAGCAGCTACAAACAAAAAAATGACATAATTTACTGATTATTGTATTTCATATTTTGAGTAAAATATCATTTTCCCGAATTTTTATAGTGATTTACCAAATTGCCGATCCCTTAAAATTCCCGGTTAATTCCTGTTTTCCCCGGATGGTAGACACCCTGATGACGCAACGAGTTATTCAAGTAATTAAAACATAACATAAACTTGCAAATAATCATTGGTGAAATGTGGGATTCCCCTTTCAGAAAGGTGGATTAACGGCCAGGGGACTGGATGTTGTGTCTGTTGTATCTAAAGTTATTTATAAATCATGTTCAGATATAATCAGTCGTTTTAGAAAGTGCACGTTAAATACTACAACTCTCTCACTGTTCAAATTGTGCATGATAGTTTATTTTGTATAAATCACGAAACAAAACTAAGATTTATAAAAATGGCAATAGTATGACCTAGTTTCATATTAATGGAAGATTCAATAGGCTGATAAAAAAAACAAAACAAAGGGATTTAGACACCTTATTTTAACAGATATCTTGAAAATTTCATTAAATGACTTACTCCTGATTTACTTACCTTTTTTAAAAAAAAAAGTGTATAAAGTAGTTTCCAGAACAACCTAATCAATTCCAGGAAAAGACTGGAAAAATTTGAAATTCCTTAACATTTCCAGGCCTGGGAGAAAGATTTTAACACTACCAAGTTTTCCATGATATGTAGGAAGCCCTTCCCTCCCCCCTTTTTTTTTCTTTTCTTTTTTTGCACAATGCAATAATCTGAAATATAATGTGTATGTATGGATATCAAATTTGACGTACACCTTGAGGTGCCTTGATGTACTCCTGGGATTATGCGTACCACAGATTAAATAATACTGGTCTTAGGTAGGGGTTGTAAGACTTATTGCACTCGAGCCTCACTCAAACATCAAAAGTAATAAGTTAAGCCTCTCATTTTCTTGGTACAGCTAGGTTCGTAGCCAGGAAGTCATCCGATATTTGATTCCTTCTCCTTCCTAAGCTCCTCTTTCCCTCAACTTTCCCTACTGTGACATATTTTAGTGGGGGGAAAAGAATTAACAACCAGACCTTGTATCATTAATTTACCACAAAAAAAAGATTCGACCACATCTCGAATTTTCTCACATCCTAAATATCTTTAAGGATTTGAGAGAGTGAATGGATGATCTAAAAGGTCTTGTCCTACTGAAATGTAGATTTCAAAGTCTATTCATTATTTCAAGGGTGATACAATGTGTTATGGAAGAGGGGCCCCGCCCTTGTTACCTGCAGTGCCGAGAGCTGCCGGTTCCGTGAGCTGTTTGGACCAACTTTGGTCCTTAGCACCACCATCGGGTTGGAATCTGTTGGACACAATGACTTTTGATCCTGCGCACACGAAAAAAATAAAACAAAGATGAGTGAAACGTTACAGTCTGTGTTTTCATATGCTTTGGTGGTGGTATCGGAAACTATATAATCGAAGGAGACATGAGAATGAGGGTGAATTTTAAGAAAATGTACCACCTTAAGGAAACACTTGCGGCTCACAGATTGACATCTATGGGGAAGGTCGAGATCGCTAGAAAGACACCCGATTTTACCAACAATGTCTAGAAAGAGGGTACCGCTAAACTTCGAAAATGCAGTCAAAAGTTTTGTCAACCCTGACCGCACTTCAAAAGTTTTGTCAACCCTGACTGCGCTTCAAAAGTTTTTACAGCTCTGACAGAGCTTAGAGTTTTTTTAATTAAAAATTTGACTTTGCTTTGAATAAAAACAATTATATATGCCACAGCCTAATCTACAAATATAATTAGAATATAATATTTTATTAGCAAGCATACAATCAGATAAATTTGGTTTTACAAATTGTTCATTTATTGGAAAATAATTTTAAGTGAAGGAAAACAGAATGTAATCAGTAAACATAGAGGAAAACCCTCAACACTGATAAGATTACTTTCAATTAATTTAGTTTTATGATTACTTTCAATTAATTTAGTTTTATGCTACAAAAAAAATTGAGCAATTTATGAAAATAAGCACAGTTTGTTTATATTGAAAGATAGCACTCATACATTGACAGATTACAATATGAAACTATTTAAAAAATGCAACATAGAGTCTGTTCATTGAAGGTTTCTACCTGGATGACAGTTCAAAAACCATATGTTTAGATTTTGGTTTGCCAACACTTCTTCATTGTTTTGTTATGAATGTTTAAATTTTTTAATTACTTGTTATATTTATCTAAAATAATGTAAACTTAAGTTTTATTACAATGTTTCATAACTTTTAATAATATCTTTTTACCCAATCTGAAACAATATTTTAAACATAATTAAAAGTACTTATTTTCCATTTTGGAATGTTATCTATGATGTGTAATATAGTGCACACATTAATACCTTTTAATACAGGCATTGTATTTACTCGGAAAAGAGAAAATGCTCATCTTTTTTATATGTAATTATTATCGTATTTCAAAATATTTAACTGAATGCAATATTTTTATCCACTGAGTGGGTGCATCATTGTAAAGAACTTGTTTACGTCATGATCAATCACATGGTTTAAATTTGTCGGTAGCCATTTTGAGGCAATATTCGTAAGATCTTTAGTGAAAGTGCTATGCATAATAATTTTTTTTAAGAGGAATAAATCGATAAACTAAGCTTTGTGCCCTACCTCAAATAAATATAAATGATATTGGCCTAAATTAGTGTGGTTAACAATCACATGCATATATTACCATTTGTTTTTATTAAAATTATCCCAAGTGACATATACATACATTACATTAGGGACTATTAATAGTAACTTTTTGAGCTGTCATCCAAGTAAACTAAGGTCGTGAATGAATTATAGTGGAACCAAAAAAAGGGATATTGTTTAGTTTATGAGTAAATGGAGGACAGAAAAAAAAAATCTTAATTGCTAAGTTATCAAATAATATAAATATTTTTTAAGGTTGTGGATTCTGAGAGATTTAGCGAGTTTTCTTAGTATTCAATGTATAGTTTTAAATAGTTTTATAATAGCAATAAATTATAAAAACCATCACCCAAAGCAACATAAGTATTAGCTTTAACATACAAAGCCAATTACAAGGTTGAATTTGTATGCCAAAGATGTGTTAAAATATTGCGTTCAGAAACATCAAACAGACGTCGTTGTCATCATCATCATCATCATCATCATCATCATCAAATGATACCGGCCTATGGCAGGGCCAGTTTAGTAAAATTCCCTTCAGCTTCTTCCACCCTTCCCCCTTTAATCAATTCCATTCTTATTCTCTCACTTGCACACTTTCAGTCATCTGCTCCTCCCATCTCTTTCTTGGTATCCTTTGCGGTCTTTTTTCCTACATACTTCATTTCCAACGTCTTCTTTGGTTTTGTCTCCTTCTCCATCCTAATTAAGTGTCCATACCATCTCAGTCTTGCTTCCTCTACTATCTCATGTACTCCAACATCCTCATTACATGACCATACCATCTCAGTCTTGCTTCCTCTACTATCTCATGTACTCCAACATCCTCATTACATGTCCATACCATCTCAGTCTTGCTTCCTCTACTATCTCATGTACTCCAACATCCCCATTACATGTCCATACCATCTCAGTCTTGTTTCCTCTACTATCTCATTTACACCCTATACACCCTGTACCCCCACTATTCCCTACTCCTGTTTCTCCTCGTAACAGTTAACATGCTCCTCACAAACTTCATTCCCATATCCTCCACTCTCCTAGTCTCTCTTACATTCACTGTCCATGTTTCTGCTGTATAAGTGACAATGGGTACAAAGTACACTTCCTTACACTTCAAGGGCACTTCTCTTCTCTGTAGAAGCTCTCTCACACACCTACAGATTAACTCTCCTTGAGCACCACAATCATGCTTCCAAGGTATTCTACGTTCTGTATCTATCTCAGCTCTACTCCGTCCAACTTGATAGCTTATCCTGTTCCCTGGCATTACATATAATACATTCGGAAGAAGGAACAGGACACGGAATGTGGAATGAGTCTCAGAAGACAAACAAACACAATGTTGCTTTTACGATGAAAATAAGAACACAGTTCACACTTTACAGTGTGCAGCACCACTGGACAAAGTGTTATTTGCTGCCTCGTTACCACCCAATCGTAACTGATCAGGAAGGGAGTGTGAAACGTGTAACGCAACTTCCAAAAAGGGGGAGGAAGAGAGGAAATTGGTAAAGAATGATAGGACACTTAGAAAATAATATGTAAAAGGAATGAATAACAAATGACTAACACAGGTTAGGAATAATTTTCTTCAAGAGGCAGCCATCATCTCCCATTCCAGTGGTAGCAGTGTAAAGTATGAACCGTGTTGTTCTTTTTATCGTAAAAGCCATTGTGTGTTTGTTCCATTTTATTTGTGTCCATCTTCCCTTTCTTGTGCAGTCTTCCAAATATAACAAAATTTATCTCAAAACAGAAAAGAGCTTTTCGCTTGATGAAATATAAATAAATCACTTAATTTTTAATGTTAATTTGGATACACGAATAAAAATTGTAAACGTTTAGGAATCTAGGATCAAAAAAATCCTGGTTTAAAAAATATTTAAAGAACAGGATTCTAGAAGAAGAGGAGCCGTGTCACCTCCAACTAACGACTGATATTGTTGCGTACCTGTGCTCTGCAACTGCCAGTTGTCAGCCAAGTGTTGCAGTCGGGACCACAGATTGCCCCTGTCGCCACGGCAACCTTCGGTACACATGTACTCACTACTCAACTGGGAGCAAAGTGCGCTCAGTTGTACCCCATGCTATTAGTACACACACAACAAGCAATACAAGGGGATCAAAAAAAAATGCGGGGGTTTCGGACATGACATGCCTCGGCAAACCAAAAGTTCAGAGAGGACAAAAACAAAAATTACAAAAGATCTTTTTACCGGGACCAAATATACCTACAAATAAATTGCATGAAACAGAGGACACCTTTATTTAATTAATTATTACTACTACACCATGATTAATAACAACTTAATTAAAGGGGGGTGGCATAAAGGAAGTGCATAGCTTTGAAGAGTCTATAGTGTGTCTGTCTACTGAGCTAAGGATTCAGGGTTCAACTCCCGGCACGGCCGATTTTTTTTTTTTTATATATCAAATTGGTGAAATTTGGCACAGTGATAATTTTACAATCGGAGACTGGCTGTCCACACTTTTACAAGCCATCACTTCCTTTCATTCCAAGTGATACATTTCTGAACTAACCAGAATTTGAACCCATTTCTCTGGGTTGGTGATGAGGGTACACTATCAACATGACAATGACAGGGTTATAATCGTGGTTTTATTTTAACAGTAGATTTTATTTTGGTGTAAATTTAAAGGAAGTTTTACTTACAATGTTTTAAAATCATTCCTAACTTTATTATTAATTGTTATATCATATTTGGAAGAAAGTAAAGGGAAAGGTGGATAGAAATATATAAAAAAACACAATACGGCTTTTACAGTGAAAGTAACAACACAGTTCACACTTTACACTGCTGCCACTGGACAAAGAGGTTATGGCTGCTTCTTTAAGAAAAAAAGAGATGGTTACCGCCTAATCCCCCGACCTAGATTTTGTTCTATCAGAATTCATAAAGAGGCCATATTATTGTGTAATATTATTATTGATTGTTATGTGAATTTATAGGCACATTAGAAACAATAAAGCAGTTTATTAAATAGCATATTAAAATTAGTTTGACATATATATGTATTAGGTTTTGCAGTTAGTAGCTTAAAGAACAGATAAAAAAAATTAGATTTATGAAATACCGTACATATTAAGGGGTTAGAATAGTGTGTCCTTTTGGGAATATTACTTCCAAAAACTTGAGTTTTAGAAAAATTATTTCTCCATGGAAGGACACAAACAATTTATATTTGAGCTTTGTGTGAAGTGTTTAGCAAATAATATGTTTTGTTTATTTATCTTTATCACCAAAATTTGATAAAAGTGATATAAAAAGAATGTGAAGGTTATATTTTATAATATTACGTAACACAGATCTTATACTTAAATATAACGTTTAAAAAAATAATATTGTTCATGTTTTCACCGTTAATATTAGCATCACGTCTTACTACCCGTTCGGGTTATACGCTTTAAGTACTAATTACGCAAATGGATTAGGAATTGGGAAGGTTGAATTAGAGGAAATGAACCCGCATTTGCATGAAGGGAGAGTGGAATACCTTTTAGGAAAAGCCACCCCCAGTTCACCCGACCGAGATTCGAACCTCGATCTCCCCGTCCTCAGCAGTCGAGCTCAACACGACTAGCGCGTCAGCCAACTATGCCACTGAGGCGGGTTTCACTGTTAATAAACAAAGCTTATAGATACATTCCTATTCCGAGATGTATTAAATCTGATTCCCTCTTTTGATGTCACAAAGGCCGGGTTCGAACCCAAAAACAGTGGCTCCCGTGGCCTGCACTTTACCTCCAGACCACCCATATCGACGAAAAAGATGAAAACAACTAAATAATTAGTATACTAACTAGTGATTACATTTAAGTAGTGTTCTGATAGTAAACCATGCTTATGAAAAGGAGCTATACTGGGATATTACACTACATAAATAAAAAATAAAAACTCAACAAGAAATAAACAACTTCTAAGCTTGAAAATAATGAAATAGTTACGATTTTTTTTCCAAGTTTACAATTAAAATAAAGCCCAACCTGAACTACACTCAAACAAACATGGTATATATTAGGAAAAGCCACCCCCAGTTCACCCGACCGAGATTCGAACCTCGATCTCCCCGTCCTCAGCAGTCGAGCTCAACACGACTAGCGCGTCAGCCAACTATGCCACTGAGGCGGGTTTCACTGTTAATAAACAAAGCTTATAGATACATTCCTATTCCGAGATGTATTAAATCTGATTCCCTCTTTTGATGTCACAAAGGCCGGGTTCGAACCCAAAAACAGTGGCTCCCGTGGCCTGCACTTTACCTCCAGACCACCCATATCGACGAAAAAGATGAAAACAACTAAATAATTAGTATACTAACTAGTGATTACATTTAAGTAGTGTTCTGATAGTAAACCATGCTTATGAAAAGGAGCTATACTGGGATATTACACTACATAAATAAAAAATAAAAACTCAACAAGAAATAAACAACTTCTAAGCTTGAAAATAATGAAATAGTTACGATTTTTTTTCCAAGTTTACAATTAAAATAAAGCCCAACCTGAACTACACTCAAACAAACATGGTATATATATATATTAGAAAAAAAAAAGCATTGCACAACGTCTCAAACTTTATAGTAAAGTGACAACAAAATAATATATTTGTATTCTATTGGATATGGAAGTAGGAGTTGAGCTATTTGTATGTGACCCAAAACTAGGGGGGAAAAAAATTAAATTAGTTTCAGTGAAGATGGTTTTAGTTTGTTTTGTTGAATTTAAAAAAAAATATATATATATATATATCGTGAAGGTACAGGTGTGAAAATAATAAAAAATTCCAATTTGAGTAGAGTTTTAATAACCGCTTCAATTCGACGATTTTTATTAAATTCGAAAAATCTTAGTGTTAGGATTTATTTTTTAATAATTTTTTTTCAAAAATTCCTGGTTTGATTGATTTTATTAAGAAATAGCAGATGGAGCAAAACTGAGATGGTATGAGGATGGTAAATGGGAGAATACCAAAGAGAATGATGGAGATGGAGTATCTAGGGGAAAATACAACAAAGGAGAACAAGAAATAGATGGGAGGAGCAGATAAAATAAAGTGTGGAAGTGATTAAAGGAGGATGAATGACGGAAGGATAGAAGATGGAGGCATTTTACAAAACTGACCCGGCCACAGTTGATTATCATCATCATCATCATCATCATCATGAATAGTACGGAAAATCAAAAACTTTTAGTTTTTAAATATGTGTGTTAGTTTATCTTTCCTTATTTTTTTATCAATTTCCATTGTTGTATAACTTCTAATCAAAGGTTATCAGTATTTCAGCAGCCTTGTGATCTTTGTACACGCCCCTTAAGGTCCCACCCCAGTTTGGGGCCAAGCACAATACCTGGGAGAAGGCCCCGTGCTTTCAACTTACGGCGTGAGCGGCCCTGAGTTCGTCCTGCAGTTGCCCCACCTCGTCGCACTTCTGTCTGAGTTCCTGCTCTTTCTGACTCAGGAGCTGCGCCGTGTCCCCAGCCGCCATCTCGCTGGCTTCGGACACCAAGTGCGCTCGCAACTGCTTGTTTCTGTACATGGACAAAAAAAAAAATAGAGTTCGCTTGAGAATGTGTGGATTGTGTAGTTGTAGGGAAACGAACCCTTGTTCTTTGGCATGTTGAATGACACACTTGTCAAGAAGTTGTGTTTGATGTACAGTGTATTCCCTCTTATTTTATTTTATTTTTAAAATAAAAGTAGCAACGTCGAAATATTACTCGATTTATGTTCAAATGTGTGCGACTATTTCTACTATAAAAGTCACAAGAAAGAAAGAAAGAAAGAAAGAAAGAAGTCACCTTTGTGCATACGAGTCTTCCCACCATTTTCCTTTTCCCCTATGTGGGTTTTTCTTTGGTAAATTCACTAGGTGTGTGCGAAGTTAGTGTTTTGTTATATTACAATTTACATTTCAATTACTTAGGAGTTTTTCCAAGTAAATATAGTTTTATATTATATGTAAATGGCAATAATTGACCATAAAACAAGTATTTTAGCTTTCAATATTTTAATTGAAAAAGCTTCTAAGCCAGAATTTTTTTAAAAGCGAAGTCAAAGCTGACATTTGTTTCAAAGCCAAGTCGAAGCTTCACACACCCCTAAAATTTACTCTTATTAGTTTATTTTTATCAATTTCGATTACTAAAAAATTATTCAGCCATTGGGCCAACTCATTTTTAAACATTAAACTAAATAAAAATGTGGAAATTATGTAAAGAAAGAAATGCTATACGTAGCTCATTTGGTTTAGTGGTCAGAGCGTGAAGCCGGCCAAACCGGAATTAACACCGACCTCGAGTCTAACTGTTGTATGTGTTGCTGCGCTTGAGTCAGTTGCTTGGTGACGACACCGAGCTGGTCCTCGAAAGCTGCAGATTCCACGCACTTGACGGAATACCTCTCCGAGAGCGACAGAATCTCTTGCTTGATTTCCTCCATCTCCGCTCTTGTCAAACAAAAGGTGGTATTGAAAATTGTGTAT
The DNA here is from genome assembly GCA_902151445.1 of Timema monikensis. Classification (NCBI taxonomy): domain Eukaryota; kingdom Metazoa; phylum Arthropoda; class Insecta; order Phasmatodea; family Timematidae; genus Timema; species Timema monikensis. Next base: position 2,212 of record CABFVZ010001644.1, on the reverse strand, counting down.
TCACACAGGTTTATTGTAATTTATGTTAATAATAGGGATGGGACCAACACGTTAGCTCAGTCTGTAGTGTGTCTGCCTACTGAGTTAAGGGTACCTGGTTCAATTCTTGGCATGCTCGAAAAAATGTATCATTGGTGAAATGTGGGTATATCTTTTCACAGTGATGAATTAACGACTGGGGACTGGATGTTGTGCCCGTCCTAGTCTTAAGTTGAATTATAAGACATATTAAGCTACGACATACATAGCAAGCCGGTAGTGGGAAAATATATGGATAGAATAAAAAGCTGACCACAGGCTGGTAAAAAGTCATGGATGTAAAAAATAAGGAGGTGATACTCGAATTCTTAAGGATATTCGAGATTGAAGAAAATCTCAGATTCAAGACTCAAATACTTAAAAAGATTATTTTTTTCTCTCAAGTCTTTAAGTGTAATTTGTTTTGGAGCTTCAATACTGCTTATTAATGGTTCATAACAAATTATAATTATAGGTTTAACTTAGCAACCAGACCCCAGATCAGTAATTTAACACTTAACTGAATGTATGAATGTTCCAATGAATAAACTATAAGAAAGAATTTTAATATTTTTATTTTATTTAATTCCATTATATTTCCTCTTGTGATCAACATAATTTACAAGATTCAAATTCGTAAAATAGTGTGTTGGACCCCACTCTTAGTTTAAAGCAGTGAACTTACTCGTGCTCTTTATGGAGGGCCCCAATATCATGTGTGGACTGCATTTTCTTGATGAACTCGTTCTTAAATTTGGTTATCTCTCTTTGTACTTCGGTCTCGTGAGCTTTTCTCATGGCATCCAGAGCTGTAACGAAAACACCCGTGATTTAATTCGCTTCAGGAAGTGATGCTTTAAAACAGGCAAGGACAGCCGGCCGATCTCCCGGGGTCTTTTAAATGATCGTGTTCAGTCTCCGAACTGTATATATTTAAAATTATAAAGTACCTTTTGTATTATGTTTGGAAAAAGTTATAGGAAAGGTGGATAGAAACATATAAAAGAGGGACAAACACAAAATGGCTTTTACGATGAAAGGAAGAACACAGTTCACATTTTACACTGCTGCCACTGGACAAAAAGGTCATGGTTGCCTCTTAAAGAAAATCGATCGTCACTGCCCAATCCTTGGAACTAGGTTTCATTCTATCGGAACTCATTAGAATTAAGTGTGAAACACGCAACGCGATTTCCTAAGAGAGGAAACCATAAAAACACAAAAGGGAGAAAATGGAAAATTGTAAAGAATGATAGGACACACAGATAGGAAAATGTAAAAGGTATAACAGAAAGGACAAACACAGGAAATGGACAATGGATGCAACTAAGTAGCGTTTGTGTATTAATTTGTTTAACCTAGTTTCTTTTGCTATTATTATTAGCACCGCGTCTTACTACCCACTCGGGTTATACACACTTACGCTAATGTGTAATGGTAGAGTGATTGTGAGATGAAATGGAGGACCTACAGTTTAACAGATTGTATAAGAAAACTACAATGTCCTTATTCGCTGAACTTTTGAATCTTCGAAGCTTTAAAATATGTAGATTACTTTCAAAATAACCTTGATCGGTCATAATTGGTAATGTTTAGTCCTGTGCGGGAACAATATTTTGACCTCAGAAAATTTTCGAGGGGGAAATAAATAATTTCCTGCGGGAACGAGATGAGAAGAAAATTTAAAAATATTATTTTACTTTAGGCTTTTATATATTTTCAGAATTATGATTAATTTTATTTTAAAATTAGCCTTTATATTCATTCCTATGAAAAGAATTAAAATAATTTGATGGTTTCAATTAAGTTTAAATATATAGTGGTAGATGTCAAAAATATTTTTGGAATAGATTCAGGAAAAGGAACCAAATTTCTTGATTTAGTTGCAGTTAAAGGTACGAATATTGAAATTAAATTCTAATAAATACTAAATTTTATTTTATCTAACAAGTGTTGAGTAAGATTTTTAATCTAATGTAGTTTAGACAGAGATTCAAACCCCGATCGTTCTGTCATTGACAGGCCGGTCTATTGTGAGTGTGACGCCTTGAGACCATGAAGCCACTGAAACGCGTTTTAGCAAATCAACCCGGACAAAGGCTGGAGACAGTTTATGATGATGGTTGTTTAAGCAAATCGACCCGGACAAAGGTTTGATACAGTTTATGATGACGGTTGTTTAAGCAAATCGACC
>CABFVZ010001643.1:114816-177551 GCA_902151445.1 Timema monikensis | reverse complement strand
TGTGGGGTGGGGGTTGGGGGTGGTAGGGACGAATGGGAAACGCACTGCGGGTCCAACTGACTAGAGGAGTGGTTTATCGTGTAACTATCGCTATTGCGCGAGGTTTATTATTCAGCAGGGAAATTAGTGAGTGGGGTGGGGAGGAAGAGGCGGGCTAGAGAGAAAGAGGAAGAAAGGGGATACTACGCTCGTTTGATAAAACAAGAAAGAACTTAAGAGGAAAAGAGAGAAACGTCGGGTGAGGTTCAGACACTACAATAAGTATAGAGAACAGATGGAGTAGATGCGGAAAAGGAAAAACAAAAAAAATTGTTTGGTAGTAAAAAGGGAGTGAGATAGAAGTATAAGATGTATAAACTGGGAAATAGCAGTATACCAACGGAGGCAAAAGATAATAAAAAAAACTGGGAAAAAAAAGTCAATGTAATAAAGGAAGCTCACACACACACAAAAATAAGGCAAATTACAAAGATAAGGTTAAGCGCAGATAACGAAAAAACATAAAGAAAGGGAGAAAAGATGAAAAATAAATAAAAAAAGAACAGTGTAAACATAAGACTTATAAAACAATAAAGTAGCATACACATAAAGTAAGAGGTACCGTAAAATTCAAATAAAAAAAACCAAAAGAGTAAGACGACAGAAACAAAACGTTTGATGAGAAGAGACAAACCGTATTAAATAAATTAACGGAAGTCAAATTAAAGATTAAATAACGGGAACAAACAAACGAGAATATAAACCAATATTTTAATAAGCATTAAAAGTATCAGTTGAGTAAATTTTCTTATGAAATTACCGAAAGTGTTCGTTTATATATTAATATTAATGTTGAAATCACAAACAATTTACCAAAAGAGTGAAGCAGCTAAATAAAGACGCGGAGGAAAATGATCATTGGATATTGTATCTTCAATCAAACTAAAATAAAAACTAAAAAGTACGGAGACTAATGATGAGAAAAAGAGAGTAAAATGGCGCTAGGAAGGAAATAAAAGGACGCTTATAGCGAGAATAAGAGACCGGAGGTGCATGAAAAGAGCAAAAGAACGCCATTTTCGACCATTCTTACCGAGAGGAAAGAGATAGACCTGGCTTTTGAAAAGGTCACGCCACGTGATGGTGCGCGAACCCAGGCTTTGGTTTATCTAAGTCTAAATGTTAATTGCGACTATTGTTAGCTCAGACCGGCTATATCCTTTATTCTCGTCCACGGTCAACGTAACGTTAGGAAGACGTTGTGGTCTTCCGTTAGCTACACGTTTCAAGGGTTCTCTAGGGATGAAAACACTTTCTAGGACCACCTTTTATAGGGTACATCTTTCCCTTACTGAATGTGGGTTGGTTCTGGTTATTAATATTTCTACTCATATGTTTCTAGCTAGACTGACCAGCACGCGAGTGTAGATTAAACTCCCTAGACCATGGTATGTATCGATGAGTGTTAGATCAAAGGTGATTATCACATACTCAAAAACAAAATAGTCACTCACTGTGGGGATATAGGAAACGGGATTAAATTACAGAATTTTTGCGTGTTTTTGATAGAAGAAAACCTTTTTTGACCAAGGTAAATCAAATATTGTTACAGTAAATTCATATAGATTAATGTGATCACATGGTAACCTCAACAGTTCTTACATATATGTAAAGGGTGTCCTGGAAATTAATGACAACTTTTTCTCTTCATTTAAAGAGTTTCTCATCTAATACTACTACGCTCATGACACATATTCTAGAACAGAACCACCAATAACTTGAATTTTGTTAAATAGTCAAAAAATGTAACATTTATAAAGAGCCATCTATCTGTAGTCAAAGGTTTGTTGTAATTTAGTGCATAGGTAGAACACGCAACTTTATTATTTCACAATAAAAATTAATACAAACATACAAATAAAGCTTATTTCTACTAGGATCTTTGTCATTTTATTTAAAATATTTCTCTAAGCAAAGTCTCTTTACAAAATAGTATTCATCACAGTGTGAAAAGAAAGACAAGTTTTCTTGTTGTAGTTTGGGCACACCTAAATCGTTCCTCAACCCCTAATTTCTTAGCCTTTTCGATGACACATGTAGTAAAAGATTCCACGTCGAAAGGCATTATCACGACGCAAAGGCGTCAGGACGCGTACCTAAGACCCTCATCACTGCCGCGAGACTTTGACAGGTCGTGCTACAAAGCTTCGTAGGAACTTCTTAATGAAGTCTTCCCCTGCAAGCTGGCATTTGGCATGTTAATAACGTGAGACACGTCCGTCTTAACCACCCACCTCCCGCTAACAGTCACCCACACAATGTGACTTGTGCCGCTGGGCTAGTAAGGTGCCATCTTCTTGAAGGGAAGTATTCCTCCTCAAACTAAGATGTAAAACGGTAGTTATAAATCAATCCTCAATCATCTTTCAGTTTGGATTATGATTCCTCAAAACAAATTAGCTTATTCATCTTCTAAAGGATTGATAATTGATTTATATTTTTAATATTCACTTCAATCTCAGCACTTTTGACATTTCAATGCAAAAAGTTTGTGAACGCAAGCTAATAATAACCCGCCTTGGTGGCCACGGGATCTAAGGCAACGTTTTTCAAACTGGGATTTGTCATAGTTATTTCAGTCTACGTGAGACGATTTTAGAATAAAATGTATTAATTTTTCACATTATAAATTAGCATCAGTAGTTAAACATTAACTTTTTTTTTCTAATATGGGGGGGAAAAATGTTTGCCAAAGGAACAACCAGAAGATGTGATGTTTTTACATTTGTTTTATACTTTTAAAATTTAACTGTCGCTATTGAACGTTTATAATATTGGTGTGAATAATTTTATAAAGGCCTCAGCATGTTTTCTTTTTCTGGCACAAGGGCGCCTTTTTGTCAAATAATTTGAGGAACCCCTGGACTAAGGGAATCCATTTAGAGTTTCTTTCATTTGAAATTAAATATTATCGTGGACAGATAGTGTTTGGATTGGTAACTGGACTGTTGTTGATGAGGACATCTTGTTTTGGTTCCCGGTGAGATATAATGAGGGTGTTTTTCCATAAATAGTTTTCAACTCTCGCTCCATGCAAATGCGAGTTTACTTCATCTAAATTAAACAATTATTACCCCTTACAACTTAGCGTAACTATTACATCTGTGTGCAATCCAAGCGGGTAGTAAAGATGTAGTCCTATAAAAATCTAATTTGATCTTTAAGTATATTTTTTTTAACGGATAACTTATAATTTTACAGCTTTAAATGTAATAGGAACGTATTTGTAGCTAAGCTTATCCTTCATTTTGGCATGAGCCATATTTTAAAATAACGAACCCTTTCATTAACTACCATGATAACCGCTACGGAGGCCGCATGTGCTAAAGCACTACTATCACAGTGATTAGACTGCCGATGACGAGAAGATCAAGGTTTGAATCTCGGTTGGGTGTCTCCCTCTACGCAAATGTGGGTACACTTCCTCTAAATTTAACCTTTCCAGTCCCTAAAACCAATAACGTAATTATTAGTACATAAGTAATACGTAAGCATATAGCCTAAGCGGTAAGTAAGACGTAGAAATAAAATAATATCAATACAGCCAAATGTTGTCAAATTTGATCAAAAGGAATGATTTTTTGTGTTAAAAATCTTATTCCCATAACCAGGCATAGATCTCAGAGACTAAGATAGGTATAAAATGGTAATAGTTCTTTTTAGTACCGGATTCAACAACCGGCAGCGCTCCAATTCGTCTTTCTATTTGGCACCAAACGATCTCAAAACGTCTTCGAACGAATGCCTGACACGTGAGAAGGTGTATCTTTTACAGTCGACAGATTGGTGAGACGTTCCGTTGACGTAAGGGTTCACGGAGGACATTTTCCAACAAGTAAAAAGAGGAGGACGAAGAGGGTAGATAAAGAGGAGGGAGAGAATTAGTAAGAGCAGGGAGTAGGTAACATTCCCTTGAGACGTTACGTGACGGTATAGAGGTGTAGGAAGGGTAGGGAAGTTTTCGTTTCTAGAAGGGAAAGGCCACAGAAGTTCCAGTTTCTTGGTTTAAAACTTTGTTTCGAACTAGTTTTGCATCTTGTCTCATGTCGTGTAACTGAGAGGTGAATTCTAGCCCGGGTAGTTTCCGACTTCTTCAAGATTCCAAACGGTTGATGAAAAGAAAAAAAAAAGAAACATACATATATATTAAATATAAAAATTCCTGTGTCTTAAAAAAACAAGAGAAAAACTAATTTACTTTTGTCAAGTCATCCTTTTACTACTTTCTTTTCATTTTTAGATTAATGTATTTAGTGTATCTGTTTTAATTTTTAAAATAGAATATTTTGGTAAAACTTAATTATATTTTTGAACCGTAATGTTACATTTCAATTTGACTGTTATTAAATCAACTTTTATGTATTTAAACTTAAATTTATGTGATTTGTAGATAACAAATTTCATAGATATTATCAATAAAATAAACTTCTTGCTATCGAGATATACCGACCAAGTGGCCACCGTCTGCTGGCAAATATGGTGCCAGGTTATACGAATAAAAGGTGTCATGTGGTTAGCACATTGAACCCTCTGTCAGTTATTTCTCAGTTTTCTAGACCAGACAAACTACTTCTTCATTCAAGTATCTCCTAATTTTCCTCACGAGGCTGATTTGACCTTGTTCCAGACCTATTGCTTCACAGATATATCTGGAAGTACCAGGGAACGAACCCAGATCTTTAGATCCGTAGCCAGGAACTCTAATTACAAAAGCGATCTAGATAATGATTATTATTTCATAGTTATTGATATTAAGATACAAATTTAATCAGTGTTGACCTCAAAACCAATATTACTTATATCTATATTTTCTTAATATTCCCTCTTGGTAGAATCATAATGTAGAGAAAGTCTAACAGTTTATGTAACATGGATTTACTAATCTGACTTTGATGGCCATTATTATTTTTAAATGTATGATTCTTTTACCTTATAAGGAAGGAAGATTATCTTTCACTAATCCACCATAGTGTAGCTTATAAGATAGAGTCATAGTGTAATCCGTCAAGGTGAAACTGGTACTGTTTGAGAATACAAGGAATTTATACTTAAAATAAGTCCCATATACAATTTAATCCAAAGGTTTGCGAATATTTTTTGTTTATTTTTAGCACCGCAACTTACTATTCATTTGGGTTATACGCTTATGTACTAATTACGCTAATGACTTTGTAGATTGTAGAGGTTATATACCTAAATAACTTGTACCCGCATTTACGTGGAGGGTGTGGGAAAATCTATTTTGGAAAAACAACCCTCAGTACACCTGACCGAGATTTGAACCTTGATCTCTCTGTCATCGACATTCTAGTCTACTGCGAGTGTATCGCGTTCTAGCACGCGACCAATGAAGCGGGTAATAACATTGTTAGTGTGAGAGAAAATTAATCTGAATTAGTTTAGAAAGTATAAAAGAGATGACTACACGAAGTAAAACAACTCCTACTTCACCCAGGCAAGAGTCAAAAAACCTGAGTTCCTCTCGACCACCAATCCTGAATGTAGCTGTGTGACCATTAGGGTGGGTGTAGTACTGTGGTAAAATTAAAACATATTAATTTTGCAAAATATTATGTGAATATTCTTCAAATAGCACAGGTTTATTGACATGTCTCCCTACTTATTACTCTACCATAGGTCACCTATTTACAAAACACAAAGAGACATCTTTTATCCCATTGGGTGTTCAGCCACAGTATCTAAGAAGTAGGTCAATTTCATAGGGCCAATTTTCCATCCTTCTTGCCTAAAAAGCTAGCAATAGTAAAGTAGTTGATATGTGACAAAATAAAAAGAGCGTATAGCTTTTTCTACTGTTTTTTTTTACTAGAACTAGTCTATGAATAAAGATCCTATTTTAGTTTATCACATTGTAATTAATTTTAATAGGGTTATATTGAATTAAATAGCATTGCATTGTATACGAGAAGGATTAGTTGTTTCCATTTCTATCTCGTATACATTATTTTTAGCACCACGTTTTACTAATTAATTAGGATAATAGGTTAAGGATCACTGAGGTGTAATTTATAGGAATTGTACCAGTATTTGCATGGTGGTAGGCCATAACATAATTTCACAAAAACAAGCCTCAGTATACCCGACTGGTATTCGAACTCCAATATTCTTATCCTTGTATATTGCGAGAGTGATGCCTTAAACCATGCAGCCACCAAAGAGGATTCTTATACATCGACGGTCCATATGTCCTCCATTTTGAATGCGTAACAAGGGTTGAGGGAGACTAGCCCTAAATACATCGATCCTTAAAGTTACGCTCTAAAAAGAAGTGTTGAAGAGAGAAACGTAAAAAAATGGTGGGTTGGAAAGAAAATAAGGCTGTGAAAAGTGGTGGATGAAGATAGACAAAGCTATAAAATAGAATAAAGACTGAGTGAAAGAAAGATGAACGACTAGGATTTCCTGGAAAGGAACCAAAAGAGGAAGGGGATAGAGAGAAATATCTCCTACTAACACCTTTGACCACCTTCGAGATAACTACATTTCATTTTATAAAATGTATTTTTTTTATATTGTATGACACGATTAAGTGAAAATAATGGTGTTTCTTCTTAAGTCTAAATTTGTAAATACTAACCTTTAAACGGAATTATGTACACAAACCATTGTATTGAATAAAATAAAATAAATTTTATTTTGTAAAATTAAAATGTGTTCGTGATACTCGCATGGGGGGGAAAAAATATTATTTTCAAGATCAACACTTTAGAGTGGGTGTTTCTGGTCCCGTTTTTAAAATCCAAAATTAGTTTTGTGGTTAGATTATTACAAAATATGAAAACTGTATTTAAAAAAATTTATCGTGTAGAATAATTATAATAAAATCGAAATTTCGATTATATTTTCATACTGAAGTAATTTCTTTGATAAACCACTTCAGTGGCCGTATGATCTAACGCACTACTCTCGTACTAGACTAGACTGCCGATGAAGGATAAATTGAGGTTCGAATCTCAGTCGGTGTACTGAGGGTGGTTTTTTCATGATTGTTTTCTAATCTCGCTCCACGCAAATCTGGGTAAATTTCCTTAAAACATAACATTCCTAAACCCAAAAAACCATTTGTATAATTAGTATACAAGCTTGTAACCCAAACGGTTAGTAAGATGCGGTGTTAAAAAAATATAACCTTGCCTCTGATCAAAATAGAATGTTATTAAATTATCAAGATTAGGTATATATTAAGAAAATATATTATAGGCCTAAATGAATAAAAATAAACGTAAATTGTGTTTCATCAAATATAGTACCTATATTTATAACTATCAAATAGTAAGTTAAATAAATGTAATCGCCAATTTCTCTTAGACGTCCACGTCTTACTAGCCAAAAAAGATGTCAAAATTGAATCACACTATTAAGGATAGGATGTTTAAGGTGTACTTTAGAAGAAGTTTAATCAAATGTTATGGGGTAAGAGAAATAAATCATAAACGAAACACCCTACAACTATATTTGGCAAGAAAATTAGCATACTTAGTGATTGATTGAAAGTTGAAAATGTAATAATAACACAAATTTAAAAAAAAACACAAATCTTAATGTTTAGTGCTATTTCCTAATATAAAAGATTTTTTTAAGTATCACGTCTTAATACCCGTTCGGGGTATGTATATTATTACTAATTTCACTAATGTGTTAGGGATGAGGTAAGTTGAGCTCAGAGAAGGTGTACCCGTATTTGCGTGGAAGAAGATTGGAAAATTATATATGAAAAAACCCTCTCATTACACCTGATTGGGTTTTGAACCCCAGTTTTCTCCGTCATCAGCTGTTCAGTTTTTTGTTGTTGTTGTGAAAGTGAAGTCCTATAGACCATTCGACCACCGAAGCGTTTGACTTACAAGTATCATAATTATTATTCTTAATTTTCACTCATTATTCAACATAGTCAATAGATTTGTTTAGTTTACAATACAATATTTAATGAGTTTTAAATATTTAAAAGAGTTTAATGTCGATTAAACATTCACTTTGATTCAACTTTTATTTGACTGTTAATAACAACCATAGGTCTCAAAGGAAAACTTGGTTTAAATTCTATATAATTAAATTTAAAGTGATGAATATACGCGTTCCGACAACATGTTTCTTTTTTTACTTAATTATAATATAGTTTTTATATATATCGGGGGATTTATTTATTAAAGTTTAATTTTATCATAAAATGTTGTGAAATAGTTTTTAAATGTGAAATTATGTTATGTATTTTATGTTTGGCAATAATTGATATAGACCTATATTTACGTGCGTTAATAATTGGCAATTGCTATTGTGATGGATTAAATAACTAAGTTATTATGTTTGTTGGTTACGGTTTTATCTGCTTCTAAATATCATATTCTTTAAATTGAAAAATGAAACCTGTCTTTAAATTTAATGAATATGAAATTCATATGTGGCTATAACCGTAACTAATATATACATTATAATAGTTTGGATATTTAATCGATTGATATGTACATTCGTAGAGTTGTAATTATACTATTTATTGGCAACATAAAACCCTCACGAGTAGAAGATGGCTGCATTATTTGATTGCTCATTGATATTAATAATTATCACTCATACGTAGCTTAAGAATTTCCACATGTCCATCACAAACTATGCCTTAAAATATGAGTGAAGAATGACCTTGGGCATGTTATGACTCTTGGATAGCTCAATGGTAAGAATATTGGCATACTACGTCAAAGATGCCAGGTTCGGTTCTCATGTCCAGGTGTAGTTTTTCAATTTAAGTAATTTAAAAAATGTATTATGATACAAATTTTCAACCACAGATGAACAAAAGTCACAAGCCTATATCATGAAAATAATTATATCGGTAATTACAAAAAGAGATAAAAGTCTGAATGATTATGAGTCATTGTTCAATGAACACACAAACCATTTTAGACGCTACACAAAACGTTCGAGGCTGCAGAAAATGGATTAGTTCTATATAGATCATATCTTTTTTAATTCATAGCTATTTCTCTCTTTATGATTCATCTTGCCCTTCATTTTTCATTAGATTTATCTGTCCAAAAATATTTTTTTGTCCCTTTAGAATTCTATTTAATGCCTTAATTTAATTATTTTTATATTAATTTATGTTGCATTGTCTTTGTTTTTAGGCCTACTTTTTCTCCTTTCCCCCCCATTTCTTTTTTTTTCTTTTACAGGTTTATTTATCAGATATCCTTGTTTCCTTTTCTTATATTTCATCCCTTCATTAAACCGATACCAATGTAGCTAACGAAACAGGGGAGGGTGGAAATGTCTAGAGTTCAAAACTGAAACCTTAGTTAACTTCCTTTCTTTATTACCCTCCCTCCCTTAAACATCTCCTCTAACCCCCTTGGCCCCCTTCCCTTCTCCCCCCAAAAAAGTGAGATATAAATTACTTCAAGGATTCTCGCCATATTTATCACGGTCTCTACGTACTGGAACGGAAATTTGCGCGAATATTTCACCGAGGGGGTAAGAAGGGATATGGTTAAGGGTAGGTTGTGGGGGAATAGGGAGGGTTGGAAAATAAGAAGAACCCCCCTGTCAAGGAGATTACGTTTCGCAGGTGTGCTGTAATAATACTAAATAGTTGTTTCTAGTTGCCGGTGGTAGGCATTGCACGAGCTGGTTTAAGTTGGTCTTGTTCACACAATTATAATGTGTGTGTGTGACCGAAAACTTGTTTGACAGACGATGTCATTTTATGTTTGAAATATGCGGTCAAGTAGGTCTGACGTGGTCGTTATGAGCTGCGCTTTACTTGGTAGAGAAAGGTTTGACAAGAGGCTGAATTCAAGGCCAACGTAGAACTACTACAAAACAGACTGAAAGAGAAATACATGTATCGAGAATAAATCAAACAATTTATGATTGAAAGAATGAATCACTTTTGAAATTTAATCATTTTAATAACATGTATTAATGAATTATATTTAGATCCATTCTTAATTTAAGATATTTTTTTAATCCCAATTAAAATATTTATAGAATGTTTTCTAAAGAGACCTGGAGTATCTCATCACGGACAAATATTTTCTATAAATATTAATTTAAATATACATCGTTTAAAATAATTATCCACAGTTTTATGTATTAAAAAGAATATGTGTATGTTTTTCAGGTTCAAAGGGCTATTAGGGGCTGCGACCACGATTACAGTGAACTCCAAATATCAGTTCTGTACTACCAAGCATTAACATTATATATAATTAAATATGGTTTAGCTAGACGTTTCATTTTTTTTTCTTGCGTTTTGTCCTACTACCCGTTTAGGAGATTGGACCCATGCAACTGTAATAGAGTATACTAATTAAGAACAACTATAATGTGTTAGGGATGTCAAAGATTGAATTTATAGGACGTGTAATCAATTTGATTTTTTAAATCTCTTTTACACCCGACCAGGTTTCAAAGCCTGAACCCCCAAACCACCTCTCCCTCGTTATCGGCATTCCAATCCGTTACAAGAGCGATTCCTTAGAATTTGACCATTTGACCACAAAAGAGTTTAACCATTTTTTAAAAATATATATATTTATGTGCTGCTCATGTAGATTAATATTTACATTTTAATAGTGACCTGGTGATCTCGGGGTAAGGTGTCAGACTTCTGTGCTGAGGATCCCGGGTTCAATCCTCGGTCCCGGCACAGATTTATCTGATTGCCAAACCCTTTCCTTCACCTCTGACAAGACGTGTATTAATCACAACTTGTGAATGTGTGGAATGCCAGGCCTCCACCGTGGTTCGGATTCCACGTTGAACTGTAGGTCCTACATTCTATCTCACAATCACCCTACCATTACACATTAGTTAAGTGCGTATAACCTGAACGGGTAGTAAGGGGATGGCCAGACTGAACTGAGCGCTCGCGCTTGAAAGATAGACTGGTCTAATTATCAAGCGCGCGCGCTCGACCTGGTACAGTCTAGTTTACAGGCGCTAGGCAAAATTAATGTATGTTGGTTCATTGAATGCTAGGAAAACTTCTCATTTTGACATTTTTATTACTATCGATAGGCTTAGCACAATGGCTACTAATGGCCTAATTTAATTGGTATGATCATAAACTATATGTATATGTAAAACTGATATGTTTAAATACTTCAATATTATAATAAAAGTAAGCCTTTACAAATAAGATTCACCATTAGCTTGGAAAGAGAATGAGAAACCATAAAATTAAATCACTTGTCAAAAACCACCCTCAACTCACCGAGCCAAGATTCGGAGCCTCCTTGTTAACAACTATCGAGAGCTATTTGCTAATCACGAGCTCGCTCGCACGCTTGTCATTCTGGCCGGACCCTTAGACGCGGTGCTAATAATAATAATAATAATGATAATAATAAATGTTACTTTCTGTCTTTCAACCGTACGCTGACACTTTATTAAATTATTCATCCCTTGCTTGTCTTTATCCATACCGCTGATAAGGTGCGAACCAATCCTCTAGACTCATAGGTTGATGGTGTTAATTTCTATTTCTACGAGGGTCTACCAAGGGTAGCACACTCTTAAATTTAGGCTCTGCAAGATAGAACAAAGACCACGAATTAATGGAAATGTTGTACATAGTGACGTCATGAATCACGTTGTCCTGAAGCTATCAGTGAGCCTACACCGAATTCATGCGTCAAGTGTCTCAACCCATCTGACATAATATATTTTGAGCCTTGTTTTTTTTTTTTTTTACAGGTGACGTAAACGTGTTCAACCCTGTCTGGTCGTTGGCCCCTATGTTGCAATTCTGTCAATCTTCGCTCCATATTTATAACGTCACAACCCTGATGACGTTATGATTCATTTAGGGAAAGATGACTGGTTCTTCTTTCCAACCCCCCCACCCTCTCCCCCGATGACGTAGTAATTTTACTTGTTCCATTTCGTTCCTGAGGTAGCTCACACCAACTCATTTTGACTCATTCACCCCATTTGAATATTTGGTTAGATTCCCTGAGAGAATGTTGATGTTATGTTGGGGCCTAAAGCCTCATATACACAGAATGCTAAGCTAAGCTAGGATAAGCTAATCTATGCTAAGACATTGTTAGTTTGGTTTCGCACTCATTGCTAAGCTAAGCACTCTTTTCCTCCAGAATTCAGTGTTGTTTCTTTCTGGTCTGCTCCAGTGAAGTTTAGTTATGATGGTGTTCTCCAAAATGTCTTGTTTGAGTTCAAGTTATAGTACTGAGGAAGAGAAGATGCTTCTGTTGGCAGCTGTTTTGGAAGATGAAGAAAATTTAGGAGTTGGAGGTTCGACTAGTTCAATCTACGCTTCCATTTTAATGTAAAAACATTTATTAAATATAAAACTTAGATAGAATATTACTTAAATACACGTGAAACCAAATGAAAACAAAACTTTACAACACTTCTTTAGTTATTTTCACCAAACCAGCACTGCGTCTGTTCAACACAGAGCCCAAGCTGTGTTATGCGCCTAAGCAACGTAAGATGGCTCATGATGGGAGATGGAAGAATTACCTTTCAGCAATCGGGAAAAACATAGCTCGGCGTAGCTTAGGTTAGCTTAGCTTTCTGTCTGTACCAGCCTTTCGTTATTAGGTATAGAAGCTTCTTAAAATTTAAAATTAGAGTGTTATTATTTGCTACAAATATATTTTGTTTTTTTGACAAGACAATGTTATTACATCATATTATACTTAACACACATTTAAAGACTTTTTACGCGTTTGTCTAAATTTTTTTTTTAAATACTCTAGTTGATCCTTATAATAGTTTGAAAATCAGTTTTACTAATTCATAGAAAGGTTTTAGAGTCTAATATTTTAGATTATTTTCTTAGCTTATAAAATTATATCTACTTTTCGTGTTGAAGTTTAATAGCATTATTAATATTATTCTTGATTGAAAGAACCAAATTCTTGATACAACATAATAACAATGGACATTTTACAGAAAAAAAGATCCAAGTTTTATAAATATACGAACTAGCTAAACAAACAAACAAAACCAAATCAAAAAAGTTCGTTTATTTCATTCTAGCCTAGATATATAGTTGTTTGCTCCATGGTTTATTAAAAATATTTTGCCCATCATATCTTGTGAAGGGAGAGGGGGTGCGACGAAGAGGGGGTGTAATACAAGTAGGCACAATAAAAATTAGAGAAAGATAGAGTTGTAAATGTGTCAATATCTCGTATAAACCTTAAATAATTACAACTATGTTAAGAGACAAACAAGCCATCAAACTACTGTGAGTGTAGAGGTTATTTACTTCAAGTCATGAGAGTTGATCTACGAAATAAAAAAGATACAACGAAATACGTTTTTTCATAACACTTTTTCATCTGTAAAGTTGACTTTCATACGTTTTGAGTTTAATTTGAAGAGGTTGGAAAAAAGGATAATGAAATCGCATTAAATTTAACTTTGACGATAGTATATTAGTAATGCAATTACGTCTAAAATATCTGTTTGAAGGAAACATATATAATTTTTTATATTATACTAAACAAGAAGGATGGTTCTTAAGGTTACAAATTAAATAATATGTAGGCCCTATAATCTAGAAATTACATACAGAAATGTGGTTATATTTATACGAGGTAAAAATTATTAAAATATGTTTACGGTTATTTGAATAGCCCCCCTCCCCCTTACCCCAGTAGTCAATTGGGCTAAGATATCAACTAAAACTATGATGTACCTTAGGTTGATTGTATAAGATATCTAGTTAATTTAATTTTGTGTGTATGATTATTTTAACATTTAATATAACTTCTGGGTTTCTGGTTGCAATTATATCTTAAATTGGCTGTCTTAGGCTAGGGCTGATTGGATAATTTCTATTGACGTAACCTCGGGCTTAATAAATGCAATAAAATAACAATACGTGAGAATAATAATAATAATAATAATTCTAATAGAGTAGTATTAAGGATTTCCTGCTAACAATCACCAGAATGGCATGGGACTTGCAAATTAGGAGTATATATATTGTGGCTTTTATTAAAATGTTTATGTAGCAAAAAAAATGTATTTAATAAAATTCAAAACGAGGATATTGCTTTGTATAACGTAGACATAGCGTAAAAGAATTTGAATTGTTTATTAGTATATTGAATTACAGCTTAAGGCGATTGACCCTTTTCATTTGTCGTGGAAATTCAGAGCCACGAGACCAAACGGTTATCTTCCAGCATTTTTATTGTTTTGCAATTTTCTCTTCGGAAACGGTTTGTTCAAGAATGGAAGCACGTTGATTAAGTTATAATTTTTATATACACACCTCCTCTATAGTTTTAACAGTGACCAAATATTGATAATATTGACATTTTTAAATAAAAAAAACTGCCGGCTTCATAACAAAAATAAGAAATTGTAAGAAATAATAAACAAAGAAACATTATCTTAGATGGGTTTTGAAAATATTAACATAAAAATTTGACTTGTTCTCGAGAAAACTGTTATTATTATCATTATTATTATCATTATTATTATCATTATCATTATCATTATCATTATCATTATTATTATCACCGCGTCTTACTACCCGTTCGGGTTATTACGCACTTACGCTAATGTGTAATGGTAGGGTGATTGTGAGATGAAATGAAGGACCTACAGTTTAACGTGGAATCCAAACCACGGTGGATGCCTGGCATTCCCCAAATTCACAAGTAGTGATTAACACACGTCTTGTCAGAGGTAAAGGAAGGGTTTGGTAATCAGATAAATCTGTACCGGGACCGAGGATTGAACCCCGGAACCCACCATAGAAGTCCCGACACCTTACCTCTAGACCAGCAGGTCATCCACCCAAACGTATGATTTTTCAGCGAGACTTGCACGGTAGCTAGCTCAATCTACTGTTTCCTTGATCCGTTTGTTCTTGTTGCCGCGGAAGGATACTTTGGTTGGTTGGTAAACCACGCCACGCCTTTCACCCTCCAGCCCACCATCCCACAAAATAGGTTTTAGACTTGCAATCGACAGGTTAAAGGGCCTTAAGTTGTTTCGTCGTCTTTACTCTAGAAAATATATCCTCTCTTCTCCCCCCACCCTTTCCTCGTGCGCCCTCATTGTAAGTATATTAAACCCTTTTACTACTGTTGACACCAAAGGTAGCCGTCATTGCATTATTTCCGTAAAGGTCACTGGATGGCAATATCCACGTTTAACCCGTGATTTAATAGCTCACTTTGCCTCGTTACACCTAATTTAATTAAATAAAGGATTGATTATTTTAACTGTAGTGAACTAAATTTAGGAATACTATGTGTTGAGTTTACTTTATAAAATCTTTTTCTTTTAATTAATCTGTAAGTATTTTGATGTGAATAATTTAATTAAATAAAAGATTGATTATTTTAACTGTAGTCACTTAAATCACGACCCCCTCTAGAATTATCCTCCAATCCCCTACCAACTTTTCTTTACAACCTATAACCACCTTACCTTCACCGAGTGTTTAGTAAATCCATTCCCCCTCCACATCCTATCACTTAAGACTATGCCCAGGCCAGAGGTGGGCAAATTTTTCTCCCTAAGGGTCAAATTGATATCTGTAAGGTCTCTAGCATTTAGCATGTGACAAAAATCTAAATCTACAAATAATGATCTTTTTTTTCACCCAAAAATATATTTATTATTCATTTAACTTTATTACACTGAGAACGTAGCAAATAAAGTATAATATGTGATATCAAATAAACTTAAACATGTTATGACTCATAATTCTTCTTAGACTACCTAAATGTTGTTTGATAAGTACTTAAACTGATATCGTTAATGGAATGTTTGCAAGTGTCCTAAATCCTGCGGGCCACACAAATTGTCATCGTGGGCCGTAGTTTACCCGCGGCCGTCCTAGGTGCTCAGCAAGCTTACCGTTGACACCTGTCCTAATGAGTATAAGGTATTATGACGTAACAATCTACTCGCTAGCGGCTCAATCGATATAAAGATTATCATTTGACTGAGCTACCATTAAAAGGGTTGAAACATGGAAGTGCCTCAGATTAATGTTAGCGAGTCATTATTTAGAAAACATTCTAAAGAAACAAATTAATTAAGGAGCGTAGTCTAGGTCTATATTAATAAAATTAATAGTTTGTGTGTTTGTGTATGTGTCTGACATGACTTATGAGCAATGCGCGATATCGAACGCAGGCAAATATCTGAAATTTAAAAATTAGTACCCCCTGTGTACGAACATGTGCACCTAGAAACAGGTATTTTAAAATATGGACTAGATATTTTTAATTAATTAAAAACTGGGTAAGAAGAAATAAAATTGTCAGGCAACGGCGGTTATTTCCACTAGTTTAGTTTAAAATAAGACTTTGATTAGAAAAAGTAATATTTATTAATTATTAAGATAATATAAATTTGTGAAACAATATTGATAAAAAAAATTCAATTTTTACGTTTAGAATGATTACAAAAAAACTGATGACACAGTTAAAATGTTATGAAACAAATTAACATCTCACTTTGTCTCTGAAGACTTTTAAAAATTTGTTTCAAGTCATTTTAAATGTGTTATCAATATTTTTTTTGTAATCAGTTTAACCATACTTAAAAAAAAATTTATCAACTGTTATTTAATATTTTTACTACCTCAAATTATTATTAGGGCCTATTACTAAATCTTGGTTCTTATAGGCCTCACCTATACGGTTCGGTAAATATTTTTATAATAAACATTTTCAATCTCCATTAAAGGTAGTCCTACTTTATAAACCCATGTTTTAACTTTCTTATACCATAATATTGAATTATTTTGTCGTATAACATAAACTTTGTTCTCTGTAAATTTTGATTTGTTTTATGTAATTTTAAGTGTGACATCACTTTTTCAGTAATAAGTTTAAGCATCTATTTTTGATTTTTTAAATCGATATTGATTCACAAATAATATTAATTTATCAGTTTATAAACATTACTTATTCCAACCCAAATCTTACTTTATATTAGTGAGTAGTTCTAAAATTAATACACAAAATAATTTTCTTCATTTGAGTATCAACATAGTTCTCCAGAAAAATTATTTAATTTAAACAATATTTGAGTTAACATTCTGAGTGAATCAAAACCCTTAAAGAATATGATTAATTTTGTGCTATTTTTATAGTATTAGAGGTTTATTTTTAGCCCTACCTATGATAATAAAACGAAATATTTATGGTGTATGTAATACACATAAAAAAATTATTAAAAGCTAGAATATGAATCCCCATTATACATTTAGATTTTAACGTGATATTTTTCCATGATTTATCGACTATTTTTCTAATGCTGTTTTCGTGTTAGCAGTTATGTCACTCAAATAATATTATATTTATCTTTAACGTCAACCAAAACCTGTTTTATATCACCTGTAGCGAGAAGGTTGAGGTTTTGTGATAGATTTATTAAACGCACATCTTGCAAAATTAAAAAACGAACATATTTGTCAAGAGTATTTATAGATTATCTTGATGGCCTTTTCATTTAAAGCTTTATTTGTATTTTAACAAAACATCTATATCGTTAAATTTTTGTCAGTCATCTTATAATTATAGTGTTTAGGATGAATAAATACACGTGTATTAATCGAATATGTAAGTAAAGAAAATAATGAGTTAAGTTTTAGATTTAATTCAAGCGAACCTATGTTTTTGGTGATAATACATCTATAACAAATAAAGCAAGTCACACAATTATTTATAGTAACAATGATGTATGAGCTATGTAAAAATTATACAGAAGCATAGTAGGTCATTTAGCTATTCAATTTCAACACAATTTTCTTTGACAATTAGCACATCTGATGGAAATCTAAAATGAAAAATTGTTTTAATGTTAACCCAACATATTATCAAGAGCTAAACTTTTGTTTTTAAGAAAACATATTGTAACATATTATATCAGAGTTTGTGAAGAAAAATTAAGAAAAAATATAATTTAAAAATGTATTTTAATGCAAAAATTACAGGAAATATAATTATTAAAGAAAATTAGAAATCACTAAGTGGGCTAAGCCTCTAAAAAAAACAAAACAAAAAATGAAGCAATAAGGTTTTTTATATATCTTGAAAAGTTAGAAAAATAAATTGAATTAGTTTCTTACTATAAGCACTGATTATATTACATATTCACATTAATTGACTAACTAAATACATTCAAAATGGAATGGATCATAAAATTCACAAAATTAAACCATCACTCCACTACATTTTATATTTAAAATCTGATATTCTATAGGACTTTGGGGGAACGGTTGATTACGTAACAAATTCATTTTAAATAAAATCATTTTTAAAGCCATATACATCGATACGTAATCATATACTCTTCATGTAAACGAGAAGTTTTGTAAAAACTCTGATACCCCCATATTACAGAGTTATGCAAACCACTTTTCTATGGCTAGAGACCTCCAAAACCATGGCCAATAGTTTAAAACAAAACCACACAATGTTACCCTCCTATATTACACCTAACTCTCGTGTCGAAAATAAAATGTCCCTTAAATAACGTCGAAGCCACATAAAAGTTAAATGATCAATACAGCTTTAAAAAGTATTATGTGTTGTTGTTATAGAGCTGCCAAAACGATATAAAAAAATCGTGGCAAAAAAAACAACAACAACAAAAAAAAAGAGTAAGATGTAATAAATAAATAATATAATTATGTTGAAAAGACATGGTTGTAAGAATGTTAAATAAGTTTGTTTAGCCTAAGAAGAAAGGGGGAGGAATGGGTGTTGAAAAAAAACTGGGGGTCCTATAACACAAAAACAAAGTTTGTTTTGTTATGTTCAAAGTTACTGTGCTAATTTAGTGCGACACAATGCGACAGATTCTGAAGGCAAGAGGGTCACAACGTAAAGAACTAACAAAATGAAATGCAAGAAAGAAAAAAGGAAAGGAGAAATAAGTGAATTGCAAGTTTGAAAGAAAAGAAAATATGATGACTAGAAGAGGATGATATGTAGATGCGGGTAGAAGAAGATGGAAATAGGTTCAAGGAATGTGAGGAATAACATAAAAAAAAGAGAGGAAGAATTTGCAAGGTAAATTTAAGTTTATAGAGAAGAGGGTGCATGGGTATTGGATAAATGTAACGGTTCATAGAATTCTTCTGTCAGATCTTGAAGCAACCCTCTTGGGACATTGCTTATGATCTTTCTCTCTTCTGTTTCTCCTCTATTCCCTCTATCTCCTTCTTCCATGAGTGTTCAGGCACCACGGACTTTTTTTTAACACCCCACAGTGCCGTGTGGAACACAGTATTGATCTCTTCTTTGTGGCCTACTTTTAAGTCATCCACTTCTACAATTAATTTCCCACTCTCTTTCCGGAGTAGACCGCAATGTAAATTATTGCAATATTCATGTTGGGTTAAAACGAACAAATTTACAATCTTTTTTTTTACATATTAATTTTCAGGATAGATTTGTCAAACCAGGGTAAGATAATCAAATTAAAAAAGAGCTCAACTTTTTTTTATTACCATTTTCTCTAAGAATTCTAGTTTGAAGTTTTAAATCGATACCAAAATATAGACTACATAAAAAAAATGATTGGGAAATATTTTGGCAAAGATGTTTTGATGGTATGAATAAATTGTTGGCAATTTGATTTCTAGAAAAGACATACACATATAATATAATATGTTTTAATTCATAGGAATTTAAAGTAAACATTCTAAATCAAACAATACATCAGTACACCACTTACAACTAACTTAAACTGCGGTCGCATAGCTACTAATACAAAGTAAAAATGACTGATTTGTGACCGATATTCTAGATTAACCAATAATGATAAATTTTTTATTTTTTTATTATGACTGTATGGACACTCTTACAAATTGATATTGAATTATATATTTATTTTTTTATGCATATATTTCTAAAATTAACTCAAAAATGCATTTTTGAAAATGGTTTGATTTAAAAAAACATACCATCTTGAGTTTTGTGTGTAATCTACAAATATAATTTTTTTAATCACGTAAACCTATTCCCTCAGCTAGAAATCGGTCATTAGTTATATAAAAATAGGTTTATTACATGATAGGGGTAGAAACCCCCAACACACCTACTCAAGCCAAGAGAGGTGAAGTTTCTTGGTAGAACCAGAGACTCAGTAGGCAGTAATCCTATTGTTCGATTGACAGGACAATACTTATGGCCTTGAAACTTTTCTAGAGAACCAGTTAGAATATTTCAGATGTATATTTTTTTCTGAGCCTTAAAAAAATCTTTTCAAGCTAGAAAGTGAACCTACATCAATAATATTTCATAAAATATATAATTTAAAATCATTTTTAGTGGGTATTTTTAGTGTGCAATTTATGAAAACAAGGATTATATCTGCACATGACTTACAAACTAGCTTTTAGCTATGACATAAATAACCGTTTACTAAAGTTGAATTAACGATTCTACCTGGTATCAAAACCGGAACCCTTAGCATAGTAAGCACAAGTGCCATTGACATAGCTAAAGTGTCGGTTAAAATATAAAGAGAAATGTATTACGTTAAATATGATAAACCACTTTAAATAAATGTTAAAAAATAATATAACGATAAAAGCATAGCTGTAGTAAAATAATATTCAATATCAAAATTAGATTCAGTTTGAATGTTGCGCAAGTTGACGCAACTTATGATGATGACTCTTGACACACAAAGTATTAAGTTATTTACATTTATTTTGTATTGAAGACTGAATATTTTTCTAAAAAGCACAATTAATTCTATGCTTTTATAGTAATTCACTTCTTGGGGTCAGCGTAGCCATTAGAATTGTTCGGAAACTATATGCTATTCGTCAAGTAGAACAGGGTTGGACTGGGCCTCCAAAAGGACTTGAAACTTGTATTTTTAGAGGACGTAAAATATTTTGAGGAACCCAATTTTTTTTACCTATTTACTGTAAAATAACTATACGAGTGATAGTAAAATTCAATAATATTCATTGACAGTAAAAATATTGGTAGTTTATGGAAGGACTTTTAAAAAAAATGTTTTCCCCATGTGTATCAAAGCATTGTTTAATATTGTGAACTGCATAGGTTATGTTCAATAAATATAGTATAAATTCATGAACTAGGTGAATTTTATTTCACAAAAGAGAAAAAACACTAAGTATTTAAGGAACAAATTGTACAAGATATTATGCTATATCCTTGGTAAGGATCCTTGAACTATTTGGCTACAGCCCGTCTCAACAACATCCATCCTGAGCAAAGTGGGTTCGTCTCGGAAAAAGGGAAGTGTAGACAGACATCACACACCCAATTACCTCAACTAAGTCTGACTTGAATCAGCGCTGAATACAAGTCCCTTCAAAGCAACACATTACAAAATAAATGTTCATTTTCACGCCAAGGCCAAACTCTTACAAATTCTAAAATTATTAAATGAATTCAAATTTACATATTCAAATAATGAGATCGTAACACAACTCCCTCCCCCTCCCTGAAATAAGTTTTGATCACAACGTTCTCTCTCTCATCCTTTTCGATTTCTAATTTCTCTAATTAACTTACTGTGACTAGTAATATTAAATTAACATTACACGTATTATTAGGATATGAATGGGATCTATTTAGCTTCCTTTCATAAATATAAATATTATTATCTTCACTTCACACAGCGAAAATACTGTTTACTTGTCGTATGTACAAAAAAAAAAGTATGATAGTCGAAAGTTTAGAAAAAGATGTTTTCTAGAAAATTCATGTGGAATCAAAATTAACTAGATTTTATTAAAATTGCATATTTCCAGAGCGAATAGATCCTAAGCACGCTAGAGCCATGAAAATAAGAAATCCAGAATATATGTTGAATGCACAAAAGACTAAAACAATATTGCCAAAGATTTTGGAAACAAAAATAATTATATAGACTTTTATTCTTTATTTTAGAAACTGTCGTTAAAATACCATTATTGATTAAAAATGTATTAAATTGTAAATTGAAAAAATGTGTTTTATTGTAATGGCACTAGATATTTATATATAGTACTGTGTTCATTCAGTAAAAGTCACGACTCTAAATTGGCCATAGTAGAAGTTGGTTGTTTTATCCATGTTCCTCAGTTAGTTAGAATAAATTTCAAAGGCAACGGCACATCAAACAAGAGTTAGTAAGTTCTGACTCGATGTGGGACTTTCACAAATAGGTCTATTTTTTTTTTGTCACGGAACTTAATTTATTTATTTGAAAGAACCGGACTCTTTTTATGTTTTCCACAACACGATGTAGTTCATGAACAAAACAACTTCAAAACACTTGAGATTTTCATTATATATGCCGTGGCATCCAAATATAACACCAGGGCTTTTTTTGACGTGAGCTCAACTAGGTAACACACTTTCAATTCATCATTTACGAATCTTGCAAAATGAAACGTATGTTCCAGCACTTCTCAGTAAATCATATATCGTTTGGAAATATCCTTAGGATCTATCTTACCTACCACAAGGTTCACAACAAAATCATTTCATCCACAGCGACCCATATGAAGGCATCTCCCATTTAGTTTATTATCCTATCCATTGTTTCTTCATAATAAACTTGCAGATAATTCTTTCTGGGTATTGATTGATCAGGAATTTGTCGCTTTCATTAGTGTCACAAGAAGGATGCAAATTCAGGCCCTTGGAATTTAGAACATGGGATATTCACAGCGACCATTGCACTACACAAGTCCTTACATATGTAATTTATTTAACTGGAAGGAAGGCACCTCCTGCATCTTTGTTAAAAAAAAAAGAAGGATTCTTCGAATAATTCAGATATTTTTAACGTACAAAGTGTGAGCCGCACATGTTGCTCCAATTGTGATTTTAATGGAACGTCGCATTCTTTTTTTGTTGCAAGCTTGGCACATTATAACTTTACTGTCGGTCGTGAAGGAGTCTTTAATACCAGCCCATTATTTTAAATTTGTATTCAGCAAGACTCACTTGGTGTCATGGTGAACAAAATAAAATATCTTATGGTAGCTTATTGTTTGACTTTCACTTTCAACCGGTCATGTGAAACTAAAATAATTTGTAGATATTACAAGAGAAGAAGGTAAGTCGTTGGACTAGTATGTCGGAAGGGAGGGAGGTTCCAGACTAAAATTACTTATCTGTTTGCTAAATTATTTAAAAAATGCATCAAAGTGTTCATTGTGAGGAGAGAAGGCCTGTACTTAGTGGACCACCCGAGATGGATTTGGATTTTAGACTTTTCAATATTTCATTGAAAAGTTCCTTTCAGCTGATTTATACAAACCAAACCAAATCAAACCATGTTTAAAAACACAAAACTAATTTGAAATAATTATTAATAAAAAATAGATTAAATAATCACAAAGCAAGTAGCTTTATGTAAAATCACTTGACATATATAAACATGTCAAAATATATAAAATTAAAATCAAATAATATTTTATTTTCATTTTATATATTATATCAACCCTAATAACGTGGGCTTGCTGTAAAAACTCACTTCATTTTTTTCATGTTTTTAGATTTTGGTATCATTATAAAGGTAAATAATTGCTCTTCATTTTGGAACAACTCACTAATTCATTTGATGTTATTTGAACTAACAATGAAATATTCTGGTAGTCTCACCAAGTAAATAGAAACATTTTATTGTCAGGTAAATCTCATTAATTCATGTCAACTGAATTAGTGAATATTCCTTAACATGGTTTTGGTCAATAATTTAAAAGACGATAAAAAAATCTTACTATCTATACAGATGGTTAGTTAAATCTATCCTGTAAGCACTTATTTATTCAACATTATCAATGACAACAATAGTTAGGAAATATTTTCTTACTTCTTAGACTATTTTGTTTGTTTTATTTCTCACTTGTATTATTTAACCATCTATGAATCGGCTTCCCCTAATAAGGCATAGAGGACTAGACGTAAAAAGAGAAAGCTCAGAAATAGGTTCATGCTTGCTACAGTGGAGGAATCAACTTCCCTCTAATGTGAAAGAATTATCACTTTTCTATGATACATGTGGCGGTCAAATTCACAACATATATATATATGTGCCTTTATGCTATACATTATACAGAACACACATATAGACATATTTGAGCATAAATTTATGGAGCGTGGCCACACATACATGGAGGTGGTCATGTGGACTCGGTTCATAGTGCAATAGAAAATGGCAAAAAGCGTTTTCCAGTATATTCACCTCTTGATTGTATGAATATTTTTAGAATAGCGAGATCAATGAGGAACAGAAACAAAAAGAGTGGACCTTATCAAATAAACGAATTGAAATTCACAGATTGTTTTGATCTAAAGAACCTGGCATCAAAGAATGTTAGGGATACTACTGTTGATAGTGCTGGTAATAAAGTTTGTTGGTTAAAGATAAAAGGCTTTCATTTCTCAAAATACTGCCCAAATATATTAAAATACAGGTACGATTACTCTGGACAATATCAAGAAATTGATGTAGGGAAACGTGGATAGTGAATAAACTTTGAAAAATCTGTATAAAAACAACTTCATATAAGCAAGGAGAAGAAACAAGACCTATTCTCTTTGCCAAAAGAAAGTTATTCCAAAAAATACCATGCTTTGTATAGTTCCATCCCATAATGCAAAATGAATGAGAGGGTCCCAGAACCAGGGATTCTAGATTCTGAAAATGAAGAAGATGCTTGGATAAGATTAGACTTTAAACATGCACTTTGTAACCTCACTATATTGTTTATGGATTTTCAATGTAATTTTTCTAATCTATTCAAGTTTAAATTGTAAATAAAATTAATTTACTTTCCTATTTTGACATTTAAAATGTAGGCATTATGTCTTGTACCATGACAGAGTGTTTTTTAAAGTGATTAATTAATATAATATTATTTATTTTTTAATTGAACGACTGTCAAAATGCCTTTTTATTTTTGAAATTCAACCAATAGATTTTATGTAATGAACATGAGAAAAATTTTGTTCCTTTTGTTGGTTTTCTAACTGTACTCCCGTGCGTATAACCCGAACGGGTAGTAAGACGCGGTGCTAATAATAATAATAAAAACTGTACTCCAATTTTAATGCCATTTATTTTACATTTGAATAAGAAAACATTAAAATGTAATTTTAAGTAGATATAATTTGATCAAATCAGTAATAAATCTTGAGTTATGATTCAAGACCTTTAAAAATAAATGTATTTGAATGATTATTAAAATAAATAGTTTAACAAGTATTTATCATGATTATAAAATAATGACTGTCACCCAATCGACCTTCTATAACACATATTTTTAATCAGGAAAATATCACTAAGTAATTATCAGCTCACCAAATTAACCTTTAATTGTATACTTTCTTATCAGTTAAAACTAACTATGTCAAGAGAAAGTAATTGATTAATTAAATTTAATCAACACAAGAGATTATGAAAAAATTATTGTCACTTAATGTTTTAAAGTATGTTCCTAATATTATGGGGAAAAAAATTGTTTAAGTTGGATTTATGATTTTTGAAAAAGAAAAATTTAAAGTATCATTCAGTCATAAACTAATAATTGCATTTCTCACATGTTAATAATTTTGACTTAATGAGTTTCACCAGCAAGTCCACGATATGATGAATCGTTGAGATTTCTATTTTCTAAACAACTAAATGGCGAGGAATAGAATATACATTTACATATAAATCCCAGCTCTAGTAATGGCTTCCAGAATTTTGCAGCTTCACACTTTTGCTACAGTAAAACAATTAAAAATGTAACTAGAGCGTGCCACCCCAAAATGTGTTCAACAGTTACGCTTTCTAATAAAAGCTATGATAAAATGTGTATTTTTACACAATAGGGGAAGACTTAACCCAAGCACAAACTACAATAAAAACTTTTAAATCAGTCCGATAAGTGTATAATATAAAAAAAAGAACTTCTTCCATTGGTAGTTCAAGGGGTAAAGTGCAGCTACCCCTTAAATAAAATCTCTTTCCAACAAAATACCCTCCCACATTAAAAATTAAATCATACCTAAGTGCTTGTCTCATACCGTTTTGAGAGTAGCTCCTGAATATACTATGTACTTTTATCAAATGATGAATATATGAATAGAGACTATACCTTTATATTTACGCATTTATCTAAACTCTATAATCGTTGGTTCCCGAACTTGTTAAATGGCGTACCACCCAAAGAATTTCCGTATTTTAGAGTGCCACCAAGATCGTTCTGAGTATTTAATATTTAGGTAAATTTTAATGGCCCTCAGAAATATAATGACACAACACTATTTATAGATTAACAGTTTTTATTTATCATTCTTTAACATTTCTAATCAATCAATACGAATAATAGGGCACAAGTATCAAAATAAATATTTAAGAAAACACTTATATTTACCACTCCAACAACTGTTTATATCTATTTTCCTTTTGGTTTGACTTGGTCGTAATATATTTATGTTATTTGATGAGACATTATCTTTTTACAACTTGAATTTGCTGGGTTTGTTTGGCTTCTCACGGCATACTAGCTGGAATAAGTGTACGTACCACGGTTTGGGAACCGCTGCTCTAGATAATTAAGCCGAATACTTAGCGCGTCCTCTTACTAAGCTAATTGTTTAATTCACGTTGGGGGAATAATATTTATTATAGTTTGATTAATTTACATCCTAGAGGTAGAACCTGCATGAATAACTTTCCAATTGATTTTAAAAATCTAGAGAATCATTATATTATATAATTAGTCATATTTTTATTGAAACAACATAGCAATAAGCAATAGGCATAAAATAATTATGTTTTCACTAAACTCAGATTTAAAACTGTTTCAATTTACTGGAAAAATAAAGCAGTTTTCAAAGTAGTGTATATTAGAAACTAACAATTCGACACGGCGTTGCCCGTGATTATTCAAAAATTTGTTAAAAATAGGCTAACTAAGGTGCTAATTATGAATTTAAAATCCATCTTTGGGGTGCATTCAGACCCCCTATGCTAAAAATTTTCAGATCTCTGCATGCCGTAGCTTTGACTGAGCATCACACACAAATAAACAAACACACAGGCAAACACTTCCTTTTATTATATATATATATATATATATATATATATAGGAACAATGCTTATTCAATGTAGCCTTTATTAAAACACTTCGTGAACCCAAAACTTCAGGTAGAGGCGGCCGACCGGTCTCTGCTTTGTTTGTATTTCAGAATACAGAAAACCAATGGCTCAAAAGAATGACGCACGCCAGAATGGGGAAAGTAATAGAGTGGTGGGGGTATTTCCTCTCCTCAAGCAGGTACTGAGTTCGAGAAGGAAGATAAGACCCAAAAGGGAATTTGGTCTTCTATTCTTCCGCACTTTGAGATGGGGGTTGGGGATGTACGAAACGAGAGTGAAGTGCAGCGTTTTTGCAAATAATAATAATAATAATAATAATAATAATAATAAATATCTGTAAATATTTGTAAAGGTTGTCCTGGAATTTAATGTCCACTTTTTTCCTTCATTTATATGTTTCTCTCCTAATGCCACTACGCTCATGACAGATATTCAACAAATGTTGATACCACAATGTGAAGAAAACTAAACTATGTTCCTACTGAAGCAATATTTTATTTATTTTGGCCCCCCAAAAAAAGTTTGTATATATAAAACAAAATAAACACTACTCTTAAATCATTTTTCCTACACTCCCACTTTAAACTTAGAGCGAACACACCATTAAGTCCTCTGGACGTTAATTCTTCCCAATGAAAGAGGTCTCCCCAATTTACACAATTTTACTATAAAGGTTTCTTCCATGCCAGGAATAGAAACCCAACCACTTGATTACCAGACATACACTATCAATTGAACTAAGGTGTATTAATAGATCCTAGTTTGGAGCTATTATAGCATCGGTTGAATGGGAGGGAGTGAAATTAAACATGAAGCAAAGTTTATCCGGCGTCCTACGTTTACGCAGAAAATTAAGAAGCTTACCTTAATTCTTTCCACTATGGTGCAGTTTAAAAGATAAGATAAGGACGCAGTGTAGCAAGTGAGTTATTATATGATGTATTTAACGTGTAGTTTATGAACCGATTGATTAAATCAGCAAAAGACTTAAGAACAAGCTTAAATCTAGCACTGATCTAGCACCCAACCCCCTGCAGTTAATTCATCACCGTGAAAGTGTAACCCCAATTTCAATGCTGATAATATGTTTAGCCATGTCGGGAATCAAGCCAGAGATCCTAAGCTCAGTAGGAATGTACGCAACCAAATGAGTTAAGTAATCGTAGCTATAATGAGAGCATGTAAGCGGAGAATTTATTCTTTTTATTATTAATGCGTCTTACTAACCGTTTGGGTTATACGCGCTTACGCTAATGTGTAATGGTAGGGTGATTGTGAGATGAAATGTAGGACCTACAGTTTAACTTGGAATCCAAACCACGGTGGAGGCCTGGAATTCCACACATTCGCAAGTTGTGATTAATACACGTTTTGTCAGAGGTGAAGGAAGGGTTTGGTAATCAGATAAATATGTGCCGGTACCAAGGATTGAACCCCGGACCCCCAGCACAGAAGTCCGACACCTTACCCCTAGACCACCAGGTCGCCTATAATATACCATTTGTTAAACGTTACTAGCTTTGAGCTTTAAACTTACCGAGATCCTCAACTTCGCACGGTAGTACCAAGGTATCACCGATCACAGCTCGGAAAGTTTGACCACGGGATACAAATCTTGGTGCAGAGGTGGCGTCCAGTGAAACACCTGCAATTAAAATAATGAGAACTAATTAACCTTCTGATATTATATATATTCTTATCAGTCGGTGGAGTAAATATTTAGGAACATTTGTAACTAGGAATAACGATATTAGAGTAGTATTTAGGAAAAAAACCCTCGAGAAATGCTTGCTAATACTTATACGGTAGCTATTGACATATTGACTGCTGTCAAGGAATATGAAACTCAGAATATAAAAAAACTATAATTTTTACCGGTTGTTCTCTACGGGTGTGAAACTTGGTCTCTTACCTTAAACGACGAAAACAAATTTAGGGTATTCTAAGATAAAGTTCTTAGGAATATGTATAATCCACAAAGGGAAGAGTATACTGGGGAGTGGCGGAGGTTATATAATAATGAGTTACTCACCCTGTACTCATCACAAGATATTGTGAAGTTAATCAAGTCTCGTAGATTTCGGTGGGGAAATATGCAGCGCGAATGGGAGATTCTATAACCTTGTTTAGGTTAATGACTTGAAATAAGGGAAGAGACCATTGGGAAGACGTAGATGCATATGGATTAGACTAGAATGGACCAAAAAGAGGTGTAATGAAGTGGACTGGACAGAACTAGCTCAAGATAGGGATAGATGGCGTACATTTGTAGGTGTGGAAATGAACTTTCAAGTTAATAATGCCATAGAGTAGGCCTAAGTCAGTAGTAAGTTCGTAGAGCAATAGCAATGGTGTTATAGTTATTGACAAAATATGCGTGTATTTAATTTGAGAAATAATTTTCAGTATGTCCAGGATAATTATTTAAATACGTTTTAAGTTAGGGTATTCAAATCTCAAAGGTTACTGTGGACAGGACATTCAGCGTGTATGGAAGAAACTAGAACCATCTTGAAGGTAATGTTTGGAAAACTTGAGAGTTACTAATGCCAAAAAGTATGTTTTAAAGATTTAGAAAAATAGTTCCAGTTACTATGACTCACGGTCACCAGTTCAAGACTTTGGCAAAAATTTGTTAAATCGTTTCAATATAGCGCCCTTTATTGAGTGAGGGATGGAATTTAATTTAATAAGGATTCAGGGTAAATACACTTTTGGCTATGGGACCGGTGTGTTTTTTCTTTAGTATTTTGTGTCTAGTAAAATAGATGCTAAAATTTAACTATATTATTATACTATCAAGTCATACGGCTGACTCGCTCACTGGCATTAATATTTACTCACTTACATGTGAGCTAGAAACTTAAAATTTAGCAAACTTATAGATTTTTGCCTTTAACCAACGGGAAAATTGCAAAAAGTTAGAAATTTTAATCTCTAACCCCTAAATAATTAAAATAGCGGAGCAACTTTAAAGTTGGTGTGGACCTTTCTTTGGAGGTATCGTGTGGCTAAATGGTAAGCCCTATCAAAAAACGGCTCTGGAATTACATTAGTTTACATCCACTTGCAAAGAAAACTCACTAGTGGTTTGGGGGCGTAGCCCCCAACGAGCAAAGGGAGTATACATATACAAATATACTGTGATGGCTCATGGTTTGTTGGCAAATAAAACCAACCTTAGTGGGACTCTATCTATAATCCTCCCTTTTCCCAAATGTTAATTTACCCACCTTGGTGGCTGAATGGTCTAAGGCGCTACTCACGCAATAGACTAGACTGTCAATGACAGAGAGATCGAGATTAAATATCTAGTTAGAGTGTATCGTGGTTGTAGTTTTTTCCAAAATGCTTTTCCAATCTACCTTCATGCAAAGGCGGGTACACTTACTCTTAATATAACCTTCCTAATCCCTAAAACCATTTGCTTAGTTAGTACATAAGTGTAATAAGACGTGGGGCTAAAAAATAAAATAGTACAAAGCTATCTACTTGATCAACACCTAATTAGATAATGTGCCAATGTTGGACATATATTTTGATTGGTAAGCTTATTACAGAATGGAAGGAGACTATTTACTAAAATATAGTTGTATTGGTGAGTAAATAAAGTGTGTATTTTTTCATTTATAGGATGAATAAAACCATCACAGTTGATTAAAATGAAAGATTATAAAATGAAAGTACCCAGAGGTCATATAAAACAATTATTTAATTGAAAAATAAAATCTCCTTTTTAAAGCTCTTTTAAAACCATACTTCTACTATCCCATATATGACGTGCAAAACAATAATAATAATAATTTAAAAATAATCTATGATTAAATAATGAATATAATTAATAATCCCATTGGTGTAACCAGAGGTAGGGCTTAGGGATTATGCCCCTACTAAAAATAGAGAGTTTTATTCGTAATACTTGAGTTAAATGACGAAATGTATCGGGGCGTTAGTTAAATACACACATTCAAATATATTAACCACCTATCTATCACCCGTATCAGTGGGCACGCGTACTAAATGTCACACCCATAAAGTCTGGTTTGATGGTGATGGTGAAGTCAGGCCTCGAATCCCGGACAGGTGTACTGAGAGTGAATAGCCCAAACAGGTTTATTTATTCTTACTCGCGTAATGGATATATTCTGTCTAAATTATAGCTACCGTATATCCCAGTACTCTATTGATATAGCTAATGACGTGTAGCCTGGATGGGTAGTAAGACGTAGTAAAATGTAGTAAAATATATTTTTATCATTGGAATTTAGATAAGGTTAAAAACATAAGTAACTAGCACATCCCTGCTTTGCAAGGTTTCTATCCAAACCAGTTAATAAATTAACAACTTACCCGATTCGGTGGTCGAATAGTATAAAGCATCACTCTCAGAATAGACTGGGTTAGCGATGACTGGGAGATCTGGTTTCGAATCCTGGTTGAGTTTACCGTGGCCGGTTTTACCTAAATTGTTTTACACTCCCCTACCACGCAAATTTGCGTACACTTACTCTAAATTCAACCTTCCTCATCCTAAACAAATTGGCTTGGTAACACTGTTTCTAATCGCTTAAGGAAGTGTATTGTTACTATTGGGAAACAGCGTTGTCATTCTCTTGTTTTTGTGTGGTCAATCTCTCCTCAAATATAAGACAAGTTTCGCAACGCTGGATAGTCGAGGTTGTCAGTAGCTCCCTTCTTTAAACAAATCCCAAGAATTTTAGCTTACCGACGCTGTCAGAACAGGTTGACTTTAGATATCTTGAGCTTTCCTTTTTACTTTCTCTCTATTTTACAGATAGAGAAAGTATTGTGATCGTCAAAAACTCAAACTCGAGATTTTGATGAATCTCGACGTTTCATGACCTCCCGAATCCGAAAAAGTTGTTTTTGAATTTCCGTCTGTCTGTCAGTCTGTACCTCCAGCTAGAGGCTAAATATTTTACTGATCTAAGATTTTCATAGGGCTGCCCCGAGGCATTTTTGGAATTAGACATCCAACCCTAAAATTAAGGGTTGTTTACAAAAGGGCAAAATGATAAAATGTTGATTTTCTCAAAATCGGCACACACGATTTTGATTAAATTTAATTCATTAACATTTATAAATATTACAAACAAAATGGCTACCATCAATATTTCGGCAAAATGACTAAGAGATCTGGTCTGATGCGTAATTATCTATTTTTATCATATCTCCGAAACTATTTAAGATATGAAATTACTTATCATTGCAAATATGTAGATTTATATTACAAATATTTTATTCGAAGTATAATTTTATAAAAATGTTAAAAAAATAAATGTATTTGCGTATAGATTTAAATTAACTTTTTAAAAACTAAAGGTAAGGTATTGCGACCGTAAAAATAATATAACCCGAAATGTTGATGGATGTCGACGTCTCATGAGCCCCCAACCTTAAAAATTGTTTTTGGAATGACGTCTGTCTCTGTGTCTTTTTAAACTCAAAATAAAGAGTAGTTTATTAAAAAACAAAAAAAGATCAAATCGATTTTCTCAAAATAGACTAACGATTTTGATTAAAATTCGTATCCAGGCATTGATTAAGACTATAAATAAACTGGCTATTTTCATTTTTCCAAGAAAATGACTTTTAGAATAGTTTACAGAAGCAAAAACTTCCGTATCTCCGCAACTATTTGAGATACTAAATACCTTATCATGGCAAAATTGTAGTAATATTAAAAATAAAAAACTTTTATCTGAAATATATTTTTATAAAACCGACAGTTTCTGAGATATTGGCAAATATATTGATAAAATGTTGTGAGTTTTAGTTGTAAAGAAGTACTCAAGTTTTAGCGCAATAATTCTACAATGCCATAGAGTAGTTAAATATAAGTAAGTCTCTAAAGTTTATTTTGTTTTTCCTTAAACCTCTTAGGAGAAATGTTTGTACAACAATGATCTATATCCTTCATTTTAGACTTATTTACATTTTTTATTATTCAAAATTTATAAATTAGAAAGTGAATAGCAATGCGATGACCTGAAGATGTGCAACATCTAATAAAATGTTAAAATTTTAACCGAAAGTCTAATTTTAATACGAAGTGTTGACCCTTCTAGACCCAAAATCGATCTTTTTTTTATTGTTACAAACATACAAATGAGGATATTAAATGAGGGGTTAATTTCAAAAACTGGACAGGTCCAAAAAAAGTATAAATTGAGATAATGGCATCAATGTATTCCTGAGAGGTAATAATACCTCTGGGTGAATAATATTCCGTTAAAATTGGACAAGCCTCTTAGCAAATTAACTGTTAAAATACGATATGTCTGCAAAACCGGACTAGTCCAACTTACTTCTAGCAAAAACCAGACTAGTCCATCTTCCTTTCAGCAAAAACCAGACTAGTCCAACTTACTTCTAGCAAAAACCAGACTAGTCCATCTTCCTTTCAGCAAAAACCGGACTAGTCCAACTTACTTCTAGCAAAAACCAGACTAGTCCATCTTCCTTTCAGCAAAAATCGGACTAGTCCAACTTACTTCTAGCAAAAACCAGACTAGTCCATCTTCCTTTCAGCAAAAACTGTACTAGTCCAACTGTTTGCAATAATTCTCACGCGTAGCGCTAGAGTAGACAAGCTATTTTGTTGTCAGCTGTATCAGGTGTGTGCCTTTCATCCTGAGAAAGATGAGCTTTTCTGATATTAAATATATTAGGACAGGTATTGAACCCATTCTTCTTGAAAACACCAAAACCTCCACTACAACTCAAGGCGATCAGGATGTTACAAATCAATGAGAGAAACAGCTTTGTAAGAACAAGAACTTACTATTATGGTCCATGGAGTACGAGTATATTTAGGAAAAAAGACACCTCTCCCAAGGGAACTAAACCTACCCCAACTTTACTTGATAATATTGAATATCACCAGCTAAACAAAAGGATTTTAGGAGCCTTTTGGGGTCCTTAATTTCATCAGTTAATCGAGTGATCTACAATTATATTCTTGGTGATAACACAAATACAACCGAAGAAAGTGGCGTAAACAATATTTATCTAGAAAGTGACGACAAAAGCAGTGGCTGTTACTAACTGTAACATTGACAGAACCTGTATGTTTGTATCATATTCCATAATTATTTATCAGTTTGAAATAAAATAAGCATTTTTCCAGAAAAAAACCCAACTCAAGTCCATATTTTTTCTGAAAAAACAAGACAAGTCCATTAGTCTTTTTTTAATTCATTGCAAAATAATGAAATTATATTAATATATACAAATGAAAACAAAAGGGTTGGGGTACATTATGTAAAAGAAATTATATAAGCTGATGCAATCAAACTGTGCTAGACAGTTTTTTCTTGTTTCCTGAAAAATTATAAATTTGCAATCAATCCTTCAATTATTTAAAAATTAAAATTATAAAATTAAAAACCGGGACTCCGAATTTTTTTTACGTAAGTATAGTGGAGTATGCCAGTGTATATTATTTCATTTCACAAATACGAGTTTTGAGTAAACATCTCCATTTTTGAACAATGTAATGAG
This sequence comes from Timema monikensis, assembly GCA_902151445.1. Lineage (NCBI taxonomy): Eukaryota > Metazoa > Arthropoda > Insecta > Phasmatodea > Timematidae > Timema > Timema monikensis. The sequence continues at coordinate 142,889 of CABFVZ010001643.1, read as the reverse complement.
AAAGTCCGTGTGAGGTCCCGTACCATTTATTTTTATGCGTGACAGAATCAGTTTGATAGCCCCCCTCAAATTTCAAAACTGACTGACTTAATAAGTTCGCATACGCCTTAAAATTGAGATAATGGCAGAATGTTATGCGTACTGTTGTGAAATGATTTGAAATAACTATTTAGATGAAAAGCGCGTGTGTTGAACTTTTTACGTTTTGATATATTTTTTTCACGACACAACTAAATAATTTTAAAATATCCATTGTGATTTCGTTTAACAATGTGTCCCACTACCCATTCGGGTTATACTTATATTTACTATAATGTGTCAGGTATTAGGAAGGCTGGAAGTAGAGTGAAAAAATAATTTAGGAAATAAAAAAACCTCAGTACACCCAACAGGGATCAAAATATTATATATCTAGTTCAGTCAGTGTAGTTTATTGCGAGAGTAGCGCCTTAGACCATGTGGCCACCAAAGTGGGTCATCGTGATAGTAATCAAAGATATGTTTTTACAATAGAAAATATAATATGTTTGGAACCAGATGTTTCTAATTTGTGTTATAAGGTACGCCAATATTTTTCTGTTATCGTGTGAATTGTTGAGCTACTCAAACGCATCCATATTTTCTTTGAGCGTGTGAGTCGAGCTTTAAAGCTAGAAATTCTCCTTATGACTCACTCAACTATGACAAGACATCCAAGCCTATACCGAGCAGTGATTAAGGTAGGAGTTTAGGGGACGCGAGAAAAAAGTGATTTGCAGTTTTTATATCAAATTTTTTTTTGATTAAAAAGAAAGATTATTTCTCCAGAAGAAAAAAAAAGTTTAATTTTCTTCAGATGTTGAATGACTAATTGTCAAGGGTGTCCCGGAATTTAACAACAACTTTTTCTTTTCATTTAAAAAGTTTCTCATCTAATGTAAATACGCTCATGACAGGTATTCAACAACTGTTGATATCTCAATGTGAATAAAATTAAACTCTTATGTTTCTACCGAATCAAAATTGTATTTATTTGGGCCTAAAATATTTTGCTATAAAAACTGCAAAAAAACTTTCCTCTTAGCGCGTTCCTTACAGACCCACCTTAACATTTACTTGCAGCGCAGTTTATTATCTGTGTGCTGGCATGTTTCTATCAACTTGAGCTATTTTTTTTTATCTTTATCCATGTATTTCTTGAATACTATCATACGTTTCTCAGTTACATCCTAGTTATTATTATCACTCGATCTTTTACATTTTTTTACTTTTCTCTTTTATTTTTTATTAATAAAGATTTGTTTTCTTTCTGGTCTGCATTATAAAATCTTTATTTCGCTCTTGACTGCATATCCTCATAAAGAGATAAAGGTGTTCTCCACAAACCAATGTGTGTTATCTTTGTCACGTGACAATGTACTGAAACTTAGTAAAAATTGAGATCCGCATCTGTGTGCACGCGTATCAGGATGTTAGTCACGTAATGTATAGTTTGTCGGGTTTCAAATCTTGGACAGGTGTACAGAGGTGTTTTATTTTTTCAAATAGTTTCCAACTCTCTTTTTCCGTAAACGCAAGCACTCTCTATTCAAAGTTAGGCATGGCCTTCCTCAACCATTATAAATTAGTCTAAATGCTCAATAGAGACATAACTATGTTGGATAATCAGTATAATAATCTAAGTGTTTTTTTTAAATTAATGTTAGTTGTAAGTTGGTATGATGAGAGAGAAAGAGGATGAACCAAAATACATGCAGATTATTTTCGTATTACAAAGAGATAACAAATAATTAAACTATTTTGATTATTTGGGTTTCAGATGTGTGTACATCTGTTTAGAAGTTTTTATAAAATCGCCTCAAATTTTGTTTTGCTAGTTCTTCAAAAAGTATAAAAAAATCTTCTATATATATATAGATATATACACACACACCATTATAAACTATTGGTATACATTATATATATAGTTAAGTAAATTTGTAAACATTTACGTTCCATACAAGCATTGTGAATATTAAATGCCATTTAAAATTTGAAAGGATTTCAGTGTAAGTTCAGATAAAATTACAAATTTAGATCATCAAAAATCACATTTTTCCTTTGGAATTTGACTAGTTTATTTGCAATACACTATAAATACACACACACACACACAAAGAACTATGCTTCGAAAGAAAGTTTTACATTTATTTTAATTGAGATTTGAGTGGTCAGCCTTTTAAAATTTGACCTATAGAAAAGGTTTACTGAACTTAAAAATAATATACAGCTATTAAACGGACACGGTAACAGCACATTTAAAATTTGAGTTTACCCTTTATCTGGGCTTAGTGGGGGTGAGTACGACCCACTCACAATTAACACTGAATACTGAATATTGATACGTAACATATGAATGCAAAGAAAATAATATAGAAAGAGAGATAAAAATATGAACACAGTCCAAAGAAAACTATATCCTAATGTGAAACTTTGTTCAATTGATGAAAATTTAACTAAAATACTATATAAGTCCTATCCCATACCCTTGTTTCAGAAGGTCTTACAATTTAATTATCATGTGTTTTACTAATGTTTGCATAGCAGAGTAGTTCTTAAAATCCCAGGAAAGGATTATACAAAATTTGCATGATTGCCACATATTTTTTTTCTTTAATTTAAATATGTTAATTACTTTTTCTAGAATATATTTGAATAAATGCAACAAAAAAACTTCGTATTGTCGTTTTGTCAAGATAATAATTAAAACCTCTTTTTGAAAAACAATCTTATTCCCAAATGATTGCATGCTTGTAATTCAAAATTTAACTTATTTAAATCTATACAAATTAGGAAACTAGCATATATATAATAAGCTGTCAGGCTTAGTGTACAAGTTTTAGGTTCAAATCGTGATCCTGTGTACTGTGGATAGTTTTTTTCCAAAATGGTTTTCCACTCTCCCTCCACGCAAATGCGGGTACGATTCTTATCAATATAAGCTTCCTAATCCCTAAAACAATTACCGTAATTAGTACATAAGCGTAAAAACCGATCGAGTAGTTGGTCGCGATACTTAAAAAAAACCTTAATTTTAAAATTTTATTGTTTGGAGAATGACGCCTGTTTCACCGGTACGGTTAACTAAAAAGAAAATATAAGACTCCATATAACCTTAGCGCTTGACTCTGGGACGAAATTTCTTAATATCACAAGTTGTGAGCCTGATGCCTTAGACCACGCTATCACTAATAGTGGTATTGTCTTTAGCATTGACAGATATAAACAAAATTAATTTATCATGCGTCCTTATGGAAAGTTTGAAGGTGAACAATGAGACGTGTTTCTTTTAACAATTACAGCCATTGCGATCTTGGCGACTCAGACTGTGTGACATGATGGTCGGGAAAATTTTATTCAAAACTAAAAAAAACATAAATAAATATGAAACCTAGCCTAGCTTTACATACGTTGTAGACCTAGATCGTATTTAGTTTGTATTTTACATATATTCACCTGCAAAGTGGTCATGTTGCTTAAATATTAAGCTTATTTATTTAGGTTAGCTCAGATTGGGTCAATCTCGGCTGGGAGTATTCAAGGTGTTTTTTTCCTAGATAATTCCCCTCCCTTTCTTACAGGTAGATTTGGGTACATTTTATCTCAGAGTGTACGTTACTCATCCTTACTCCATTAGCTTGATTATTATGTATGCGTATGTCCTGAATAGGTAGTAAGATGCAGTGAAAATACATAAACATATTATATTTAAAGCTGAAGCCTTAGTCACCCCAACCACCAGTGGCGGAAAATAAAAAAACAAATAAGCCTATAAAGATTAAAACTTACATATATTTTTTAGAAAACCTAGGGATGTACAACTCAAGACTAACTTTGTGCCTGTATAATATTTACAGGATGAGTAGTAATTCACAGATACGGACAGTACCATAATATTAGGTGGATACATGTGAATCATAAGCACTCTTTGCCAAAAATCCCTTCCTCCCATAATTTTTTAGGCCTAAACAATTGCCGGTGACAAGACGTTTTCACAAATGCGAGGTTCAGTATAGTGTAGGCAGCAATGAACTACACAAGCAGAATAATAGGATATAGCAATGGTCATGGGAAAACCTGACTGCAGAGCCGGACCTGTGGGGAAGCTGTACGATGATCGCCTTCCCTGCAGATATCGTCCGAGCGTGAATGTGTGTCGCCGTTTGAAACAGCGTTCTAGGGAGACAAATCGAATGGGTCCAGTGCTACGAGTGGATGCAGGACGGCCAGGTAACATACGGGCAGTAGGTGTTGAAGATGATTTATTAACTGCCTTTCGACATGAGCCAGCGTTGCATCCCCTGACACGTAGCACAAGCTATACACATGTCACAGCGGTCAATTATGCAGGTGTGTCACTCGTATAGCCTCGTTTATATTGTAACACCACATGTTGGCCAACAAGTTGTGTTACAATATAAACGCATTCCCAACGTGTTGGGGATGTTGGCCAACATGTTGATGTTGGGAGTAATGGTCAAAGCCAACAATTTGTGTTGTGTTGTGTTGGATCATTTGTTGGAGATAATAAACGACCAACCCGACATGTTGGCTGATTTGGGAGGTTTTGCGCATGCCCTATAGAGTCTAGTTAGTCTCTAGTCTTGGCAAAGCACGTGTTTTATGTCTATACACAAGGTTCCCATAAAGGGTAGAATTGTAGAAAAATTTTCTCCCGGAGTCACAATATTTTTTTCTTTCCACTTTACCATGTAAATGAGGATACATAAGTGTAACTAAGCATTCAAAGTCCACCTATGACACGCGTACAAAGTTATCAAATCCACTTTTCAAATGTAGGTTATTCATTATTCCCATGTACGCACCTTCAATTTGACGTCCAGACAAAAAAACAAAATCTTTAAACCCCCACTGTTTCTTACAGTTTTGTTTTAATCTGCAAGAGTACACTTCCTGTCAACACGATAAATGAAGAATGACAAGTAATACGATGCTATCCATGGCTAGAAATGTGTAGAGTGATTAAAAAACAGTTGAGGACCCAGGATGTTGGTCCAACAAGTTTGTGATAGTAAACGCAGTTTACTTTTCCTCATGTGTTGGCTCTCAACATGTTGGGTCCAACTTGTTACGTAATAAAAGAGGCTTATGGAGAAACTTAGCATCTGCTCTGACTGACATGCTTTGCCAGACAAGTTTTCCAGTGGATCCAGCAGATCTAGACTTTATTGGGAACATTCTACGGCCTTATGAAGCCTGTTTCACATAAGAGGGAATGAATGACTCTCATAACAATCACCTGTGGGCGAGTACTAAAACGCACTTCACTCACGTTCTTGCATCTCAGCAATGATTCAGAGTGAACGTGTGGGCTGGCATTGTTTGAGATGCGAGCATTCTACCAAGTCGTTTGGATTTTCAAGATACCTTCTGTTCTTTGACACGGTTTTATCTGAGATGTTGGAGGACAACACATTGATTTTGTGACAGAGGATGTGGTATGTGGCATATGTGTCCAAGTCTAACCACCAACGATTGTAAGAAATTTCAGGCACAGCGTTGCCACATCAGCCCCCTCTACCTTAAATGTATTTTCTCATATACGTTCGGGTTATAAGCATATGTACTAATTACTTTAATGTTCTAGAGATGAGGAAATATGAGATTAGAAGAAGTGTTTCCTCATTTGCGTGGAGATAAAGAGTAGTAAACTATTTTGGAAAAACTACCCTCATTACACCCGACCAGGATTGATCCTCGATCTGCCAGCCATTAGAATTCTAGTCTATTGCGAGAGTGACGCCTTAGAACATGCAGCCACCATAGTGGTTCTTTACTTACAATAAAAATCTATGTCAAAGATAAGTGGCACATTCATTATGAACGAATATATTCTACTGGCCGCTATACCCCTTATATTTCGAGTATTACAACTCTTTAAATTACAGCGTCTTGGGATTCCATTACTTTAAATTCCTTCTTTTTTTTTACTCTGTTGTATCCCCTCCCCTTTCCACACCCCTTTTTTTTTGTCCATGCATGTTGGAAATTTTCAACGAAGAATAAATGAATATTTTGATAAAACACAATCCCAAAGAAAAAAAAGTAAGTACTTCCTTTTATTCGAGAAACGAGCAACCGTGGCTTTGTATTTTGGTAACGGGTACGTCGCAGCTTTACTGATACCAACCTACCACGCCAAAATATATTATTTATTAGGACGTTAGAAAACCAAAGCTGAAAGAGATAGAAACATTTTCTAACATAAAGAAAGTTAACGTTTTGGCAATATGAAGTTGATATGTTTTTAGTAGGCCTACTCATTAATTTCTTCTGATATTTTTGTTTTAATTATCCATGTTTACAAATTTATAAAATCAATTAGGGCCTTTTTATGAAACTTGTAGAATATTTAGCTTGATAATTGAGCCATAATTGGCTGAGCCGAAGAGGGGAGCTCACTCTCAAATTGTTGCACTGAATATATTGTTCAGCTTGTAGAGTTAATATATTTAAAGAAGTTTCCCTTCTTATTTTCTTACCTTTTTTTAATTAGCAATGCATCTTAATAAGTTTACAACCCAGATGGGTATTAATTAATTAAGTTAATGGGGGGGGAGGAGTAAGGTTGAATTTAGAAGAAGTATACCTGTGTTTGCGGGGAGGGAGGTGGAGAACCATTTACGAAAAACCACCCTGAGTAAAAAAAACACATTGGGAACATGTGACTGGGATTCAAACCCCAATCTCTCTCTCATTGGCAGTCCAGTCTATTGTGAGAGTGAAGCCTTAGACCATTCGACAACTAAAGCGGGTACGCTTTAAATTAAGTTCGCAATTGTAAAATATAGTTTTTAATAATAATCTGAATTAAGTCCTTAAAATATTTGGATCTATTTATAGTTTTATTTTAATATATAAGAATATTATTTCAGCTGTAGTATAAAATCACTTCTTTTTTCCGTATCTTTCTAACATTCTTGTGTTTATATTTGTCACTCCCTGAGTGTTTAAAGAAAAGAGAATAAAGAAAAGCGTGATATTACTCAGTTTTGGTCTGAAGTGATAAAGAGAGAGGGAAAAACCACAACAGTCAAAGCTGGTAGGCAATTAACAATGAAACAAAGCAGGATTCCGACAGGGTTTTGAAAATTAACATATTCATTATTACTAACGATACCATACTACAGTGTGACTTAATCAGGAGAAACATTTTTCCTTCCTCTTCAAATACTTTGTGCAATTTTGAGATAACATACAATTAAGAAGGTTGGAAAAGAGAAGTGTTTTAAATTATATATTAAAAAGCTGCACACCATCATACTGAGAGAGGATTAAGATAACGTTTCGTAACGACTTCATTCATGAACGACTCTTTGTAATTATTCACTATTGTTTCAGGAAATACGGGATTTCCTGCTCAACATTTTCACTGACCGAGGTTCATTTCTATTCACCTTTCAGACAAACGGTTGGTTGGGAGGGGGAGGGGGTAATTTAACAATACATGAAATATGATTCTAAGAGAGATAAATTCCTATTACCTTTTCGTTCTATTTAAATATAGTCACTAAAATAAAGAAGTAATTTAAATTCCCTTCACTAAGGATGATATGATATTATTATTATATCTAGGCCTAGGATTCATCTACCCTATAAGGTGGCAAGCTTGACTTGCATTATTACACTATGGTACAGCTTATAAGATAGGATCATAGTGTAATCTGTTAAGGTAAGAATGCACTTATGTACTAATAATCACGCTAATAGTTTTAGGGATTAGGAAGGTAGATTTTAGAGGAAATGAACGTATGTTTGCTTGGAGGGAGAGTGGAAAACCTATTTGGAAAAACTACCCTCAGTACACCCGACAGAGATTCAAAACTCAAATTCCTAATCATAAACAATCTAGTCTAGTGCTTGATTAGCGCCTTTGACTATGCGGCCACCAAGGTGGCTTCGCTCACTACTATCCCTCCAACTAAATGTGGGTACATAGCTCTATATATATGCTGTACTTATCCAAACCTCATTATCATGATTAAATGAGTAAAGCCTAGACAAATAGTTTTTATTATTATTTACCACCGCGTCTTACTACCCATTCAGGTTATACGCTTTATGTACTAGTTACGCTAATGGATTAGGAATTGGGTAGGTTGAATTAGAGGAAGTGAACCCACATTTGCGTGGAGGGAGAGTGGAAAACCATTTATAAAAACCATCCCCAGTTCACCCGACCGAGATTCGAACCTCGATCTCCCCGTCCTCAGCAGTCGAGCACAAAATGACTAGCGCGTTAGTCAACTACAGCACCGAGGTGGGTTAGACATATAATAATATGCGGTGTGAAACAAAAGCATCAATAAGTAATTAAGATTTCTAGTTAATGCAGACTAAACAAAAACTTAGCAGAACAATACTATAAGCTACATCTAAGATTTAAAGTCAACTCTGTAAGTTGCATTTGCCTAATCACATAGTGGGGAGTTTGTATAAGATATTTTGTAGCAGTATCCTAATTTTTAATTTAATAATTAGAGGTGAATATCCATAAGAATGTTTTTTTAATAAAGAAGTATCATTAAAGATTTGTCCACAAAAATATTCCATATAAATATCAATTTTCGCTTATTTTAAGTCAATACGTTGTTTCGGCTAACGCTTTAAGACTGATATCAGTATTTTGTACGGTCTTTGTACTTAAAACATTTTGGTGCAAAAAAAACATATTTTTCTTCATTAGAAACGTCTATTTTAATTTTCTACACATAGTAATAAAGACAGTTCTGGAATATAATTTTTATGAGAGTAATTACATTTGAACAATACTTTTTCTCTTATTTAAAAAAGTTTATGTTCAAAACCCATTATGCTTAGGGAAAATATAGAATATATGTTTGAGAATACTACGCGTAGAAAAATTAATCTTAATGTATGTAACTGAAGCAAGATTTCATATTTTGTTTTTAACAAAAATATTTGTTTGCAATTAAAAAACCACACAATTACTGACCTTGCATTGCATTCTGTTCCATACCACATCAAGTCTAATTAACCGTGATTTTTGTATTCGTTTGTAAATGAAAGAAATGTTGGAAAACTGCAAATATTTATCTAAAAAGTTAATTAAGTACTAAGTAAATAAACTAGCCTTTAGACTAATGCATGTAAAGAAGAATTTATGAGGAAGTAGGCCTACTATTAATTTAGTAAGAATTCGTAACTTGACTTTGGGATGTGTGTTTTGTTGATCTTTTTATCACTTAATTTATGACAAAAATATATCTATTCCGTTTGTTTCTAATAATTTGTGGTTTGGGAATTGAACTAATTTAATCTAAAAACCAAATAATGAATATGTATATCAATAAATATATGAGTGAAATTATATGTCTAGTATATTACCCCATTACTGAATTAGATAATATTAAATCTATGGGAACCATAGCCCTAACCACTAAATGTATATGTCTAAAGATAATGTAACATTCAAAATAATTTATTTTTATGTTAACAAAAAAAATTCTAAATACACATTAATAATAAAAAAATAATTTCTCTTATAAATATTCGTTTAACATACATATATTGTTTTCTTATTTAAAAATATGTATTATAGTTATATTAGATACTTACACAAATCGTTACGTGGACAAAGGCTTCAATCGTGTCTTGTCTGTTTTTATCACCGATTTAAAAGTCGTTGTTCAAACTGAACTGAAGATATTTTTCTAAATAATTTCCCAATATCCTTCTTTGCAAATATGGTTACATTTTTTTTCTATATTCTAGCCTTCCTAAGCTTATCCCATAAGTGTAAAAAGTGTATATCTCGGACGTGGAGTCAGGGGAAATATCATAATGATAAGAAATTGAATAAAACCAACTCGGCGTATGTAAAAAAAAAGAAAAAAGATTCAAATTTGCTTTTAAAATATTGTGTTTAGTAATGTTTTTTATGACACAGGAGAGCAGAGAGTAGGATTTAATTTTAGTGGATCCCCCTATTGGGTGGTGATTGGAAAACCAAGGAATCTCTATCCCCACCCCTTCTACAAATCATCTAAAGATAGCAATTAATGTTTTAGTAAAAATCTTTAATGTAATAAATAAATCTTCAATTTAAAACATGGAGGTTGTATAAAGAGCATAGTCTAAAGCCAGCTTTACGACTATATATCCTAAAAAGCATAACGTTATACATCTTAAAGGCCCCCCTTAGAATTTCAAGTGGAAAAAAATCCAGAGGCAATATTAAAAGTAGGCTTACATGGGGAAATGAGGTGAAAGTCAAGTTTTAACTCAAATTTAGACAGTGCTGCCATATATTAAGACAATCATGATACCTTTCTAAAACACTTTAGATTATGGTTATCTCTGTCGTATTTAAAATTAATTTAAAAACATGTACTTGCATTGGTCCTTATGGTGTTTGAAAAAAAAAAGCTATCACCTTTGAAAATGTTTGATAATGTACTTTCCTCCTTTTTCCCTTGTATCCTTCACATTCAATATATACATCCCCCGCTCACACAGGGTACGCCACTGCTTAGTATTATCTCCCCATATTCACACCCGCCCCCTCTGCGCCTTATCACGCGAGAACAGGAGATTGATGTCCGATGCCTCAGCAAGAACATCCCCCAAAACGGAGAGCGTTGGAGTCCTAGCGACAATAGGCTCATTTCCTGACGGGGGAGTCCCTCGTCAGCGCAGTCTACTCGAGCGAGAGGGTAACTACCAAGTGTCAAGGGCGCGTGCCTCTTATTACTGGGCTTAACCAAAGGGGATATCTCCCCCCCGCTCTCTCCCAAGGGTTCACCAAATTTGATATAAGGGGCCACGTTACAAATATATTTGAGGATACTTCGAATACAAGGAATATAATTGGCGCACATAGGGTGGAGGGCTGATTAAGATTTACCCAACTATTCATAAAATATGTTAAAGATAATCTTTAAGAAAACGTGAGAAAAGGCCAGTGTTTTTACACAGTTTTTACGACAATTTTTCTTTTTTTTTTACCAAAATAATAAAAATATTGCTTCAGTTCAATCATAAGACAATAATTTAATTTTCTTCATATGGTGACCTTAACATTAAAAAAAAAAAATTTAAAACCATGTTTTACTACCTGTTCCGATTATACGCATATGTACTAATTACTCTAGTAAATTTAGGGATGAGGAGAGCAATATTTAGAGGAAGTGTATCTGCATTTGCGCGAAGGAAAAGTGGAAAAACCATTTTGTAAAAACTACCATTAGTACACACGATCATTTACCGTCATTGACAGTCTAATCTAATACGAGAGTAGCGCTTCATACTTTACGGCCACTGAAAAGGGTATCAACAGTTGTTGAATATCTGCCGTGAACAAAGCGGCATTAGATGAGAAACTTTTTAATTAATACAAAAAGTTGTCATTAAAATCCAGGATATCCTTGAAAGATATTCAAAAACTGTTGATATCACCATGTGAATAAAGTTAAACTTTACGTTTCTATATAAGCAATATTTGATTTATTTTTGACAAAAATAAAGTTGTTGCTATAAAAACTGTAAAACACTTATCTTTTCTAACTTTCCTTACATCCACACCTTAAGTATAATATATATAGAGAGAGTCTTGACGATGTTACGAGTGCCCAGTCTAAATTTATTACCAGCCTTATATTTTTAAATCCATGCAGATATCCAAGGGTTGGCAGTTGGTAGATTACTATCGACCAGTCGATCTCGTGACAATCTTCAGTCGATCGCGTGAGAAAGCTGCATCATCATTAAACATCAATACACGCGTCTTATAAACTCACACATACATCATCAAGTAATTTATAATACTAGTTTAATGTGATCAAAATAACCTCTATCTGTCACAATCGATAATATTATGAGAAATATTAGATAGATATAATATTAAAATGTACCATATATATTTATATTTTTTAGAAGGATGGGGTTATAAATATTTTTAGGAAAGTTGAACTTAATAAATAAATGTATAATATAGCCTATTGAAAAAACAACCAAATGTAGGATGTAGAAATGATGGATGGTCGTGGAATCTTTGATAAATAAACAAGCCAATTGGGCTCCAAATAGATTATTTGACATCTCACATATACACATTTATTGACAAAAGAAATAATATATTGGAAATGGATAAGATTTAAAGGTATATTTTTAGTGAGTTTCACATTAATATATCTAACTAAGCTCCTTATTACATCATAACCTATAATGTTTTCTTAATTGTAAACTATAGCTTTACTATAATAAATAAATATATCACTTAGCCTTCCCCTTTATTAAGTGTCTGAGTATGCCACTGAAGGAAATGTAGGTTGTAAGGGGCTTGTTTCATTTGATACAGTATTTACCCCCTTAGTAATTAAGACCGGTTACTTAGTTTGGACATATTATGTCGATATAAAATAAACACTCATCACCATACAAACTAAATTGTAGGCCTATATTCAACTTTTCAGAAATTAAACTATTTATAATATTTAATATATATTTATAGATATAGTAATAATATAAAAGTTAAAAAGTAATTTGAACACTATTTTAAACTATATTAGAAAATAGAGAGAGATTACAATATATTATGTTGACATATATAGAGAACAATTAAGATATGTTTAGAAAGTTCTTATAAGAATTTTATTTTCGGAAATAGTTGAAGCGTTTATGAAAAGTTAAAGTATTTATCATTTTATTTTAATATATGTTTGATTTTATTTATGCTTGATTCGATTATTTATGTTTAAACTACTAATTGTATATACCCCTAATAATATTTCCAAAAATATCATTAAAGAATCATGAGTGATTTCTCATATAAAGGATATAGTATCATAGGGGAGAAAGGCGGTGAAATCAGGCTGTTTGGTTCATATTTCCGCATTTGGATAAAATACTATGGTGCTTTTGTAAGAATTCATTAAACATAGTTTAAGTTAAAAATCATTACAGTGGTAAGATAAAATTACTCTAATTTAGTAATTAAATGAAATGTTGATACTTTATTTTCATTTAGGCCTACACTCATTCATTCTGAATGGAAGTGTACTTTACTTTACAGATTAAACTATGACCTTATCTTATAAGCAATACCATAGTGGAATAATGGAAGGTAATTTTGCTATCTTTCAGGGTAAACCAGGGGCACTTAATTTAAAAATTATGTTAACAAAATATAATAGATAAAATATTATTAATGTTTTTATTTATTTTTTTGTTAGAGAGAGCACCCAAAATGCCAATGCCTTAAGACCTTCTGCTCGTCTCCGGTTAAGATCACATCGAAGGAAATGAAATTCAATTTTATGATATCTATGCCCTCTTATTAAAATGAGTCTTGGCCTCTAGATCTAACCTAAGGTTGTCACCGAAAAGGTATCTTCTTAATTATTATTATTATTATTATTATTAGCACCGCGTCTTACTACCCGTTCGGGTTATACGCACTTATGCTAATGTGTAATGGTAGGGTGATTGTGAGATGAAAGAAGGACCTACAGCTTAACGTGGAATCCGAGCCACGGTGGAGGCCTGGCATGCCCCACATTCACAAGTGGTGATTAATACACTCCTTGTCAGAGGTGAAGGAAGGGTTTGGCAATCAGATAAATCTGTGCCGGGACCGAGGATTGAACCCCGGCCGCCAGCACAGAAGTCTGACACCTTACCCCTAGACCGCCAGGTCACCATCTTCTTAATTAAAAGATGCAACGTCTACCGAGTCTCTTCAGAAACATTTAGCCTGTTGAATACCTTTCAACAGGTGATGTAGATAATTTTCTATTAAAAAAAACAAAACATGATTTGATCAGATAGAAGGTGTTCGCGCCTCGCAAATATTGTGTAACCCTGTGATAGGACCATGAACAAGACAGGAGATGAAAATATTCCCTTCTCACTCTGCCAACCCTCCCCCTCTCCCCCGCCACGTCAACCGACACCACCTACTCTCACTACAGTGCTTGTAACAACACTTGATACACCCTCCCAAAGACCAAAGGGGGCCTGAAGACCGGAAATCACCACTTTGTTGCTGGATGACGTGGCGGAGTACAGCAGAGCCGATGAATGGTTTTGCTTGTGCAAGGGATAGTAGACTGACTGCCGGCCAGACTTACCCTTCACCCCTTCCTTAAACACTCAACTATCATAAGATTTTTTTAAAGGCAACTTTGACTCTTCCCGCGTCGTCTCCCGTTTCTCGTCCGTTTGCATAGTGGAGAAAAGGAGGATGAAAAGGAAGAGGCAGGAGGGGAGATTATGAGACATTGGAGGTCGTGATTGATGAATTCTCATTTTTCACACATGATGAGTTTTGGCTTATATGAAGACAGAGCGTGTTTGAAACAGGAAATTAACCCCCTAAGTTAGATGTACAGATATGGGACAGGCATCTTTAAAATACCATCTTAATTAAGTAAATCATAGAAAAAAGTTACTTAGGATTAATTAATATACTCCTATTTTCCCGTATGTCACGAAATTCTAAACGGTAAACCTTTCCTAAATTGTTTGTTTATTAATTTGTGGATAGGTATTTAGCGATTCTGTATTGTTTAAATCATAATTATATATTTTACGTTTTATAGATTTGTTCAGTATTTTAAGTGATCTAACTTAAATAATTCAAGTTGATTCAACATCCAAAATAGTTTATTTCTAAATCATATATTTTTTACTATGCCAGGATTTAAATGTAAAACCTTAATAACAAAATGCATGAGCCAATAAAAAAATGTATTTTGTAAAACTTCACAAATGTGTTTAAATATCTAAAATAAATCATCAAAATTATAGCAAACTCATACAGACAAAATACACCAAACTTCAAACACTTTAACTCATTCAAAGGGCTTTTGGTCTGTTGGAAAGACTCATAGTCGTATTTGTCCTAGTATTAATGAAGGGTAGTGAACAATAGACTGCGTAGAAATTAAATGATTCTAAAAAAAAAAAAATATTTAAATAACATTCTGGCATTGGTAGCTATTGAATTCAATGACCATTTCCAGGACATTTTGGCAATGTTCAGTCTCCATTCATAGCACCATCTTCCCCCAGATAAGTTATCTGCCGGTTCCACGTTTCCTGCCACGTGACCAGTATAATTAGTCAGGGCTAGCAGCTCGAATCCATAGAACCAGTAATATGTTTGATTTCCCCTTGCATCGCAAGGGGGGAGGGAGAGAGGGAGGAATAAGGGGCTGGTGCGTTTAATTGTATTGAGTAGTCACAATGAGAATGGTTGATCCAGAGAAGGGGAGGGGAGGGGTTTAACCCCATTCGAACATATCGTCTTGATCATCGTTGCGGAAATGGAACCAAATAAAGAAAGTAGACGGGGGAAAAAAAAAAGAAATCTTCATGACTTCAAACGAATCAGATGGATGGTAGGAAATTGTTGGAGAAATATACGCTGACTGAATATATTTTTATGAGCCCGAATAATTGGAAGGGAAGAAATATGTAATTTACTTTTATCAGACAAACGTATTTAGTGAAGAAGAAAACAACGAAACCTCCAACGGAATTGCTCTCAGAAGCAATTATGTTTGTTCTTAACAGTACTTCAAATTATTTATAGTCTTTGTTTACTATAAATGCTCATTTTGTACAAACCTTCGAAAGCTAATAGCACCCTATCAACGATGTATAGTTTAATGACCTCTTTAAGTATTTGGGTAAGAATCACAAAATTTTCAGGAGCCTTTCAGTCACAAACTATTCTTAATACAGCCATCTATTAAAGGGTATTTCAAAAGTCCATCGCTGAGCAAGATTGTGAGAAATTATATTTTCACGAAGAAAGTTTAATTAATTGCCAAAAATTAGTTATAGGCTCCAACATGTATTTATGTATGGTATGATGAGCCTTTTATTCAGTGTTTAGATAAGAATCCCACATTATAATAAATACACCCATCCATGAAAGGGCATTTTAAAAGTCTTATTTACTCTATACATAACTGTGCAAGAAAGTAAGAAAATAACTTTTCAATTAGAAAGTTGTAGTACTTAGTTCAGAATAGTTTTAATTAACTCCTTTGACACTAAAATTTGGCTAGATAAAACTTAATTTCAAGATGGACTGAAGTTCAGTTACATTTAATATTCAGACAAGAGACTAAAATATTATACTTCACTCTTTTTTTGTTGTTCCCTTCTTAATACCAAAGTTGCTCTCCCTTCTATTCATACATCTTTAGATTTGTTTTCTGCCACTATTCTTAACGAGTAATTTTCCTCTATTATTTCATATTCACTTCCTTTCTCCATCTCTTTTCTCAATCTTCATATACTTACCTTTATCTTTCCTTACGACCCTACATATACATCGTGTTACCTCAGTTACTACATTGAAATCATAGCAAAAAGCAAAAACATTAAGCAAGGTACCTGATTCTACTACACAATGAAGATGATGGTATCTCCAAGTTAGATATTACTCTCCTCCCTCCAACCATTTTGTTCCGTATCGCGTAGCACACTAAAGTTTTTGGAGGATAAAGCTTTTTTTTGGGGAGACGGTGAGAAGGTAAGTAGGGTTGAACTTGGCCAGAGTTACTTCTGCGAGAACTGCCTTGGAACGTTTCTCGACAAATAACAGGAAATGAAACACTATAGTCACGGACGTACATCTTCATATTCGGAGTGTGTCATAATGTGATGGATTGAAGTGTTTACCTTGTTCGGTGTTCTTGTCTTGGGAGATCAATACGTCGTACTTATGGAGAGTGGAAATGAAACTTTAATGAATGGTCTGTTTCATTGTATGACAAGAGCCCATGTGAGGTGTTTTTTTTGTAAGGTTTTTATAAATATTGTGGGAATTTTTATTTCCCAAGTAGTTTTGTCCATTGTGAAATTTTAAGAAATTCTTTTAAGTTGGGATTTCCTCTAGAACCCTTGGAGAGAGAAGTATTGTGATAACAAAAGAAGAAAAAACTTGAGATTTTGGAGTCGAAACTATTTTAGTGATCGGGCTTAAACTTGGTATCTAGTATTTCCATAAGATTTTTTCGAGGGGTTTTTTGGAATAAGATAGCTAGACTCAAAATTAAGTGTTGTTTATTTATGGGCAAAAGGAGAAAAAAAATTTCTTTTTCAAAATCTGCTTTAAAGATTTTGATTAAACTTTGTATCTAAACATTATTTTAACATAATAAACAAATTTGCAATTTTTATTTTCACCTAAAATGACTTTGAGGGTACTTCACTTTGGCCGAAATGTTCAATTTTGATCATATATCCGCAAATGTTAAAGATGCGAAATAGCTTATCGTTGTGAAGATGTAGTTCTATTAAAAATATAAATATTTTAACTGAAATATATTTTTAGAAATACAATAGCTTCTGAACTATAAGCAAACAAAATTAATATATTTTAAATGTAGAACTTTAAAATATAAAATGATGAATAATCTCTTTGGCAAAAAGAGATGCTCCTCTTTTCTCAATGTTTCTTTAACAATATATATTATTTCGTTTCACAAATATCACTTATTTTTTTTAATATCTCTGCTTTAAGATAAAATGAAAGAGAAAGACTATGATGTACACACCATCCTTTTATTTTTATTTAAAAAGCATTAACAGTAAATTCAAAATCTACAAAAAATAAAGAGTAATTGAAGGTTTTACTTTGAACCTATGATTCTGTAGGAAAATGTTTAGTAAAAGGTTTGATTTGAGCTCCAACTAGTTTTACTTCTAGAGAAATGTATTTATAATCTTTGAAGATCTTACGTGAAGAATAATTTATGCAATTTGCATTATAGAGAGATAAAATTAAAACAAAGCTAAAATTCCATAAAAACTTAGTTACGAGGACAATCGTTTAAATTCAAGATATGCCAAGCAGTCAAAGGTGTTTTTATAAGAATTTGTTTTAAAATACAAAATCGAGTTAAGGAAAATATGTGAAGTTGGCACACAAGCATCGTGAACAACTTACCTTTATCTTTGAATACAGATTTTTAGTATTTTTAAATTCCCGGTAAAAGCCAAATCTCGGCATATTTAAAGATTTTTCCCCCAGAGTTGAAAATTTAGGATTAATTCTCCGTTTTCATGGTTTTCCTGAACAAAGACTTGAGAAATGGTTCATAAAATCATACACTATAACGAGATAAAGTTCTTATCTCTTATCATAAAATTGAGCATATAGATTGAAATAATATCTTATCAAATGCGTTTAGTATTTTTTTATGTAAAAACCAAATGATTAAAATTAATATTGAATATAATTTTAGTTTCAATACTTAATAGTTTCATCGAAAGAGAAATAAATAGCCAAGCGATTGATGACATTGTAATAAAGGAAGGCATTCTTCAATAAATACAACAATATTTCAAGGAAGCCTAAACTCGTTTTTTTCTGGCTGAATGACAGGAAATAAGGATGACACAAATGCATTACAAAGACTATTGGCAATCACACGGGTTTCCCTTCTTTACTAAAACTGGGAGACTTCTTCCAAAAAGGAAATTGCCCCCTTCTCCGAACGTCCTCCATTACTCAGTAATGAAAAGCTAAGAAGGGGTGGCTGTAGAGAGGTTTTGAGGGGAAGGGTTTGGGGGAAGAGAAGAACTAAGGATCTAATCGCATTGCTTTTCTAGACGACAATGTTTCGCTTCGTATTACCTCGAGATTCAATCGAAATTTGGCAAGACAAGAGGTTGTATTACATCAGGGTTGTTGTAGTAAGAGATGAAAAGGGGTTGGGCTGTATTACTGTGGGGGAGGGAAGAGAGAAACGCTATGAATTTGTAAATGTGCTGAATGGACTGAGATTGTAGTTCAGGCAGTGAATAATGCTAAAAAAAGGGAAGGACTTAAAAAGGAAGAGACGGGTGTAAAAATAAATAGGGGAGAAAGATTTTAAAACAAATTTGAATATCCTGAAAAGGAGTTGTTGATTAGGTTTGGGCTGATGGAAAGAAAAAATATGTGAATAACAAAATGTTGCTAGGTCTTCTTTCACAACTGAAAGCTGTAGCTAAGAACTAATGTTATGTTAAAAAGTATGAATTATCCCTTTCATTTAAAGTAAAGTTTAATGGACTACAAATTTAATTTCAACTTTCAGTACGTGCTCAGTGTGAATACATCGACTACTTTGGCCCAATTCATTAAGTTATTGACTAGGTGAAATTAATCAATGCCTTTTGAATCGCAACATACTATTTGTATGTTACAAGAGGTGCACGAATGTGATTCAAACACTTTGGTGTTTTCGTGGCTCATTGAAAGTACTATTTTTTGTAATTCTATTATGGCAACAAGAAATATAATACATAAAATAATAAATTAAAATTATATTCACACTTGTATCTTCTTGTAAATGGTAACCAAAATAAATACAAGTGTAGTTAACCTAGGAAAAGAGACAAAAAATATTTTATATATTTGTAAACAGCGCATACACACAACCTAAGAAGATTTGTATTACGTCATCAACTGCCCCTGTTTTGGCCAATTCGCAGTCTTAATTTATGAAGAGAACGAATCATTTTAGACGCTTTCGTTTGAAAAACATTTTTAATCTGAACCACATACGCCGCTTTCCCACTAAAGAAACAAAGGATTATTTTCATAAGTTCATGTTTCAATAATGGAAAAACGGGGCATGGAAAAAATTAAAAACAAATTGTTTGTTGTGAAAGTTTTGACTGCCAAAATTAACAATAACTCGATATATCGTTTAGCAAATGAACACATCATAACATTTCCTGTCACCACGTATTCTACCGTAGAATGGGTAGCCTATAGATAGATGATGTGAACTTAAAATAACTATTTTATATAAAATATCAGAAAGAAGTTTTGAAATTAATGTCAACCAGAAAAACAATGAACATGTAATAGTGACATTTCAATTTTTTTAAATTCTGGGAAAAGATTGGACAATGCAAAAAATTGTAATTTGGTTTTAAATGTTGGTACATGCTACTCAAACGTTGCTATATAAAGACGATTCAAACGATTTTTTTTAAAGTATGACACATTTTCAAAGGAGCATTTCAATTCGAACACGTTTAGATGCATGATGTAGTGCCCCCCTTTTTTTAAGCCAAACATATTTTAGAGCCGTGTCTTACTACCCGTTCGGGTTATTCGCTTTTGTACTAATTGCGCTCATGGTTTTAAGGATAATCAACGTTATAGTTATAGGAAGTGTTCCCGCATTTGAGCGGAGGGGGAGTGAAAATCTATTTTTGAACAAACTACCCTCATTACACCTGACCGAGATTCGAACCTCGTCATCGTCAGTCTAGTCTAATGCGAGAGTAGCACATTAACACTTACAGCCATGGAAGGAGGTTTAAGCCAAACATGATAAATTATTTACCTAAAATTTAACCACATTTGATAATTAATTATAATTTATTTATACCACATCCACTAAACAACAAAGCGGTATGATGTTTTATAAATATGACGTAGTGATTAACAGATTTAATTCAAAACTTACTTATATAATAACCACATTGTTCCGGTTTTACGCATTTGAAATAATTACACTAATGTGTTAGAGAGGATGAATAATTATTAAAGAGGAAGTATACCCAAATTTGCGTGAAGGGAAAGTGAAAAACTATTTAAGGAAAAAATAAAACACCTTTATTAAACCCAACCGAGACTGGAACCCCTTCATTGGCAGTCCAATATATTATTTTAGGAATGAATTCTTTGACTATTCACCCACCCAAGTGGGTAAAACACATTTACCAGCTTTATAGTATAGATATTATCATAACGCAAAAGTTAAGATTTTATATAAGACTTAAGGAAAATTTATTTACATGAATGGCAATATATCTAACTAAGTAAACAGAATTAATCCCGATTTTGTTGTTAAAGCAGGCCTGGAAACCAAAGATACGTTCACAAATACTGCATTTAACTCTACTCTTTTAGCACATAAGCTTATGTGGCGGCACGTGTAAGCCACCCATTTCTTCGTCAATTTAATTTTAAATTGTTTAACTTTGTCGCTACCTTTACGACCTTTTACGATCACGGGATCGTAAAAACTTACCTCTTTGGTAGTAGAATGATACAAGTGAGTTCTTATGAGTTATTAGTACTTTTTTTTAGCAGAGTTGTCTCTTACATTTTAAAGTATATTGTGGGCCATAGACTAATAAAATGGTTTAAGACCTGGCGGAACTAAAATCACAATTACTTGCTTCGGTGGTCACATGGTCAATGGCGCTACTCTCATAATAGACTAAATAGCTTTACACGGGAATATAGGGGTTCTATCCTGTTCTGTGGGTATTTCTTATTAAATGGTTTTCCATTATACCTCAACGCAGATGCGGGTTCACTTCCTCCTAATTCAATCTTCCTAATACCTCACATATTTTTACAATTAGTACAGGGGTGTACACACAGAACGGGTAGTAAGACGCGGTGCTAACAACAAAGAAATTACAAAAAAGAATATTTAATCTGTATTTGAATGATGGGGGTCAATCCTCCATTACGTGCGCTTAAGGTAGTTATTAATATAATCTTTCTCACCGTGATATTTACGGGTAGATCCTCAATACCTTCCTGTAAAATTCACTTTCATTGTCATGTTCTTTAAGAATCAATAGTACAAGCCTTTAACACACCGCATTTTCACCGTTTGTTATTTTTGATGCTATAATTCTTCACAAAACATTAACACTGGAATACGTGAATATATATTTGTTTCAAGTTTATTTTTTTCAAACCTAAATAATAAACAAAACTATATAAGACCTTCACACAATATTGCTATGATCATAACCCACCCTCCCCCCATGAAGTAACGAAAGAAACCTACCCCTTGACACGAAAACGCGTTACTACAAGACTCCCTTTCACCCCTATCAAAATCTGAAACGTATAGTTTCATGTTTTATATCGCGTGTTTTGTTTCCAACCGTAAACCCACCCTTCCTCACCTGCAGATTATAGATAAAAACACCCCTCTGAATATCCTTTTTTTTTTTCCCCTTTAGTCATATCTCAACCGTTTTGACACGTGTTGGCAGGGTACTACGCTTTTTATTTCTCTGCATCTTGACTTTTAAAATTATTTACTTTTCCAGTTGATTATCTTCTAAAATTACTTTTTGCCATGATTACTTTTTATCCTAAATACATATGTGTATCTTACTGTTTTGTTTAATCGTTAAAAACATATAGGACATGTGAGGCTTAACTACACTCTGTTACAATATGTAAGTGAACTTCAGTTTTAGTATTGGATAAAAGCTTGCTTCCACCAGTATTCTGCCTTTTTTTGTATTCTAATGTAATGAATCTTTTTACTAAGCTGATTTGTTGAAGTTGCCAACATTTCCCTGTCCTAATTTCCTACTTTCTGGTCTTCAAGAGGAACATTCCAGCCTTCTCTGGCTTCATTCGAATCCGATGCATGTCACCCTTGCAGTAAGTATCAGACAAATTTCTTGTCCTATTACCAGCCTTACCAATGTTCTATTTGACACAGGATGTTTGTTCCTAGAGTCCTCAGGTTAATCTTCCTTCATTACACCTTAGAGAAAGGGTTTCCCCACAGAACTTGTTTCCGAGGATAAATTAAACACTAGGTGGTGTTCTCAACTATGTCCTGGAATAAAAAAATGCTATCTTGACATCAAAAAAGTATTTGTAATGTTCCAACATTATTTGTAATAATAGATTTGTTAATGACATACTTAAATATTTCAGGTCAAGTTATAATATATATAAAACTATTTCTATAATAAAATTAAAATTAATGTTAATACAAGTATTTAAAAAAAAGGACTAATCAAAACAGAAATGTATTATAAAATGAATATTTATCACAAACTGAAGTCATGGATGTCATTTCTGATAAATGAATAAAATTAAATAAGAAGAAAATCCACTGCCTAATCCTATATTCTATTCCAATGTTTCAATTGCCACTTTTCACTTACAGTAAGTGAATTAGGTAAAATAACCCTAGAATAATTGCCCGAATTTATACTTTGTTGGTGATGGAACTTGATGCAGAGTTCGTAATGTGTGGCTTGTTTCTATAAAAAAAAATACATTCTAGTCCATTTGTGCTAATATAAAAATGCTATTATTCTATCCAACTAGAATTAATATGAATTTACTTAAGTAGAACAAATAACTTATATTGGTGAAATTAGTCTTAAGAAATAGTTCCAGAATGATTCGTGAAATCAGACTATTTTCGTTATTTGTTTATCATTAAAACTATAACAACTTTGCAGAAATAATTTATTGATTGTAGTGTTTCATTGACGTTTTACAAATTTTAAACTATAATGTTAAAATAATATTTTAAACTTACTGTCTAATTAGATGTAGAATAATAATTATTGTACTTTTGTGTGTCAGTGCTATACATCTTAATTCCCGTCCATGATATTTGAGAAATCTACACCCATTGTGTAGGGATGAGGAAGGTAGATTTTTAGGAGAAATTCACCCACATTTGTGTAGAAAGGAAGTGGACGCCATTTATTTAAAAAATCTCATCTCAACTAGCTGGTATTTTAGCCTCAAGATTCCCATTACTATCAAAGAAAACAAGATGAATCTGATGCCTCAGACAGTATGTTCACTGATATGAGTGATATTATAATTATATATTGCTTTGTTGGCTAATGACTCTAGTAAATAGTTTCTAATTGATTCGTGACTAGATGAAGTTCCCGGCGTTGCCCAGAAGAAATGTTTTATTTAAATAATTGTAAAGCTTTCTCGCTGTCACCAAGAGAAATAAGATTAGGAATGAAGTTATTTGGGAGAGGGCAGGAGTACAAGGAGTACATGAGATATTATAAGAAGCAAGTTTGATATGATATGGGCGTGTAATGAGAATGGAGAAGGAGAAGACGCCAAAGAAAATGATGGAAATGAAATATGTAGTTAAAAAAAACGCAAGGGAGGCCAAGAAAGAGATGAGAGAAAGAGATAAAAGTAACGAGGAAGAATGGTGGAAGGATAGATGAATATGGAGGTATTTTACTAAACTGGCCCGACTACAGGCTGATGATGATGGTATGTGAAAGGTAACTTTAAAGTTAGTGCCTTTAATTAATTTAAAAAATATAATATTCTGACATAACCTTTAAATAATTTTTTTAAAATGCAATGAAAATTTCAAAATTCCGGCTACGTTCACGTACAAGGGCAACTAATGTTTTAAATATCAGTAACTCTGCGTGTGGTATATATCGCACAATGTTCATGACGGATAAACAAACCATATATGCCATTAGCTAAAGAAAGTAATATACTGAAGATTTTAATAGTTTTTATACATCCTCGAACATATTAAGGTTAATAATGGTGCGGAGGCTGAGGTGGGGTGGTCCTGTGTCAAGTACGAGCGATGTCAGGAGAGCAGGAGAGTTGACAACACTTTAATTGGGAAACGTCAGGAAACAAGACTCCTTGGTAAGTTGATTGGAGGATAGTGAGAGAACGTATTTGGCGTTAAGCTGGGCGTCAGGATCGGTATTGGGAGAAGGTGTCTCAAGAAAGGGTTGAGTTACGAGTTTACTTTTTGACGACCGTGAACTTCAAGTTCTTTAAGGCCGGAGGTGACCTGATGGTCTAGGGGTAAGGTGTCAGACTTCTGTGCTGGCGGCCGGGGTTCAATCCTCGGTCCCGGCACAGATTTATCTGATTGCCAAACACTTCCTTCACCTCTGACAAGACATCTTGTGAATGTGGGGAATGCCAGGCCTCCACCGTGGTTCGGATTCCACGTTAAACTGTAAGTCCTTCATTTCATCTCACAATAACCCTACCATTACACATTAGCGTAAGTGCGTATAACCCGAACGGGTAGTAAGACGCGGTGCTAATAATAATAATAATAATAATAATTTAAGGCCGGAAAATGTGTTATTTCATTAATTAAAAATACCACATGTGCTGAGCTTAGAAATATTTGTCCCGTATCCAGGTGATTTTTTTTTTTAAACAATTTAAATTAATTGGATTGAAGTCATCTTCGTATGGACATTGAAATCTCCCATGAAAAGAAGGGCTAGTTTCGCGTCTTGATCAAATATACCTGAACGACCTTGTTGGTCTTGGGGTAAAGTGTTCGCCTCAGGACCTGTTGTGTGTTCAAACCCAGCCAAGGTCGATGCATTTTTCTTGAGCGATAAAAATCCATAGCACAACTTCCTTCGGGGAGGAACTAAAGCCATGGTTCCCATGTCGATTGTGGAATGTAAAAGAGCCTTGGAAGGTATAAGAAAATACTTCTAATGGGAAAATTGTTAGCCTCTTTCGCTCTTGCTAGTAGAAATTATTATGTGCTGCTATATTCAGTTTGTTCATAAAGCGCACTTTAAATAGCTCAGATAAATAAAACCAAGTATCTCGTGTGGTGTGGGAGTACGAAGGGTTTCAACACGTGATTTAATATCATACTTTATCCATGCTAACGTGGGTGCATTTTAACTTAGTTTAGCCTCCCAATATTTAAAATTATGTTAATCCATTAATAAAGTAGGATTTTGATGGGCAACAAATTTTAGAAAATTTAAAAAACTTTTTTTCTGTATAAAATTGATACCTAACAATTCACTTTATTAAAAGTGTTATTTTATATGTATTGATAATATCTATCAAATATTACATGAACTTCTATAATTTTCAAATAAGGTTATTTCTATTAAAATTGGACTATACTTGTTGAAGTAAATATATATTTACCTCATTAAAACATGCAGTTTCTTCAGGCGTTGTCACCGAGTATAGATGTGTTTTTACTAGTCTAACATAGAAACGTAAAAAAAAGAAAACAAAAAAAAATCACACACGAATGAATTTGTTGCTCACACGCCAGTTTTCAATAACGAGTAGTCGCATGCGTGACTTGTGGAGGTTTCCAGAAAAACACACACACTTGCGCGCATTTCAAAACACGAGTTCGTGCCAGTTGAACAGAATGCCATTTTATTTCTAATAAGACCGTTTTTGGTGTCGTCTAGTCAAATGCTGATGGAAACACAAAGGCAGACAGCTCTTTATTAATGTACGGTAATCGAATTAAGGTATGTTTGATTTGAGTTTTAATACTCAGCACCGCGTCTTACTTCCCGTTCGGATTGTACAATAGATCTGAGTATTTATTGACAGCTTGTTCGGAAGCATTTCTGACTACTAGGTTAAGGGTCCCTGTTTCGATTCCTGGCATGGCTGAAAAATGTATCATTGGTGAAATGTTAGTTTCCCCCTTTCACAGTGATAAATTAATAGCCGGGGGTTGTAGGTTGTGTCTGTTCTATATTTAAGTTATATTATGAGTCGTGCACAGATATAATCAGTCGGTTCAGAAAGTTCACGCGCAGAAACTCAAATTAACTAAGAAAAAATATGAGATGAATATTTAACGTGTACTTTCTAAACATACATATTTTTTAAACAAAACCTATAAGAGCAGTTAAATTTATAATAGCATTCCTAGTAATTTTCACCCATCTCTGGCTGGTATTTACAGTCAAATTTTCACTAAAAATGTAAACTTTTTGAAAATGCTGACATCTTTTTAAGCCCAACCATTTTTACTTTTTCATATTGGCATGGCTTATTTCTACCTATTTGGGCTATCCGCCTATGTACTATTATATTGTGCTAAGTATGAGAAAGGTTACATTTATAAGAAATGCACCTACATTTGTGTGGAGGGAGATTGTAAAAGCATATAGGAAAAACCGCTAAAAGTGCAAAGTGATAACATCACTTTAGAAATTCCAGTCAATGGTGATTGTAGGCCCTATAAATGTATTTGTCTTTCCCTAACTTATCTTGGAGTTCTGATGGATAAAAACATTTTAAAAGAATAATTGACATAGTTTATTCCCGCAAGTGTTATACATTTCATACTTCAAGAGCACATAAAATAAATAATTTCATAGAACATGTTCAGAATCTCAATATTAGTGGTCAAATTTGCTTAATTTATAAATAAAAAGAATTAAAATATTATGAATAAAGAAAGTTGTTAATTGAAATGTGTAAAAAACGGATATAATTTGGTAAATAATTATGAAACAATACTTTTACCATCCCTTTTAGTTAAATGTATACATTTTCATTCCTTCAGAAATTCAACCTCATATGATAAATGAATTAGATCTAGCTATGCATTTTTTTTAAATATAATTTATTTTAATAGAGAAACAATATCTAATCGTAATAATATGTGAATGAAAGTTAATAAAAATTAATAACAAAATTTAGTATAAAAAATTGGAACTCAGAAAGAACAATAGGTAAGATATAAACAATGATATAATAAGTAGAAAATATGAGATTTATTTATTTAACCTTTTTAGACATTGTGAGAGACATTTAGTGTAATTATCTTAAAAGTGTCTATTATCTCAAACTTGCTACTTATTATATCATTGTTTATATATTACCTATTGTTCTTTTTTGACTTTTATGAGTTCCAATTTTTTATATAAAAAATTACATTAACATTGAATTCTATTATTACGATATGCATTTTAAGCCAATATTTAGAACTAACTAAGGCCAGTACTAATGTTGAAAACATATATTATTTGTTTCCAACCAATATTTATGAATCAAGTAGTCCACTATTAATGTGTTTTTTAACACCTCGATCTTATGTTAAAACCAAGCTTAAAAATTGTTTTTACTATGGTCAATATGTCAATAAAACTCCCCTTTTCCTTAAATACATTAAATGCTTGGCTGTACATAAAGTATTTGGGTTACAGACACTTTTTTTTTTATTCTCAAAATATAGACCTATTTCATCATAGTCTAAAGTTGTAACATTCGATATCATATTCAACTACAAGTTAGAAACTTTGTAACACACAGTTCAGTTCAAAACTTACTACCAAATTCCATAATTAACATCGCTACAAATTGACAACATAAGCATTGAGTCAGCAGAAGAAAATAAACAACAAAAAACAAAAGTTTATCAGCCTAGTTTCGGTACTTCAACGGTGAAATGTGTGGTAATTGATGTGAAAGGTGCAAAGCAAACACTACGTAAGTGGGGTGTGGGGGCAGGGGGGGG